>SMDT01000662.1:0-149170 GCA_005392925.1 Aquilaria sinensis | reverse complement strand
TTCCTTGGGTGCATGGTATCCGAAAGAGGCATCGATGCTAACCCCGAGAAGATTGAGGCTCTGCTTGAGATTCCGAACTCCTGCCACAGTCAAAGATGTGCAGAGACTCACCGGAAGAATAACCTCTCTGAGCAGGTTTTATTTCCAGGTACGAAGATAGGTGTCGACCCTTCTTCAAAGTCCTCACAAAGGCAGCAAAGATGGAAGGTGACCTCGGAAGGAATGATCTTCCTTGGGATGAAGATTGCCGAAAGGCCTGGGAAGAACTCAAAGTCTACCTGGCCAGCCTGCCGACTCTGCGACAACCTCGGGAGGAAGAGCCCCTCGTACTCTACCTCGCCGTCACAGAAAAAGCTGTGAGCTCGGTCCTTGTGAAAGAAGAAGGGCCAAAGCAATGGCCGGTCTACTATGTCAGCAAGTCCCTGCATGGCACCGGAGTCAGGTACCCTTTGCTTTAAAAAGCTATATATGCCTTAGTGCTTGCAGTGAGAAGGCTGCGGCCATACTTTCAGGCTCAGCCCATCATCGTCCGAAGTAGTCTGCCGCTACGGGATGTCATGAAGAGGGATGATCATTCGAGAAGGCTCTCCAAGTGGTGCATAGAGCTGGGCGAACACGAAATCACGTATGAGCCTCGAAAGGTCATAAAAGCTCAAGCACTGGCATATTTTATCGCCGAAATACCCATCACTGAGGAGAGCCATTCAGATCCAAAAGAGGGTGAGCCAGAATGGACCTTGCACGTAGATGGAGCCTCAGGATCCGAACACCAGGGAGCTGGAGTAATTATCAGAGGCCCCGAATGCCTAGAAGTAACGAAGGCCTAGAAGTAATGAAGGCCATCAAGTTCAGTTTCAACGCCACCAAAAACATGGCCGAGTATGAGGCCCTGATAGTAGGATTACGCCTGGCCAGAAAAATTGGCGTGAGAAACTTGAAAGCCCATAGTGATTCCCAGCTGGTGGTCCGGCAAATGGCAGGGTACTATGGCGCGAAAGACCCGACCTTGGCGAAATACCATGAGTTGGTAACAAAGCTCATTCGGGAGTTTGACGCCGTACGAATCGAAAATGTACCTCGGCGAAATAACACTGAGGCAGATTGCTTGGCGAAGTCAAAAAAATATATACCGAGGTGCTAGACCATCCGAGCATCAGTGCTAAGCATGGCGACCTCGGGAGCAGGGTGGAAAGACCAAATCAAAAGATACCTCGCAGAGAATTTGCTCCCCGAAGACCCCGGCGATGCTGCAGGACTGCGAAGACGCTCCGGAAGATTCTTCCTGATTGGCGAAGAGTTATACCGACAGGGATATGCGAATCCGCTGCAAAAATGTGTGGATGAAGAGGATACTGAAATGGTCCTTGAGGAAGTTCACGAAGGCATGTATGGTTCACACATTGGAACTGATGCCCTTGCAGCAGTGATACTCCGCCAAAGGCTACTCCTGGCCTACCCTGGGAAAGGACGTAAGGCAGTTCGACCGAAAGTGCGGTAGTTGCCAGAGACATGCAAAAATCCAGAGGGCACCCTCGGAAATAGTAACCTCGGCAGACTATCCTTGGCCCTTTGAAGTCTGGAGCATAGACCTTATTGGTTCACTCCCCACAGCACCCGGAGGCATGAAATTCTGCGTGGTAGCAGTGGACTATTTCTCAAAATGGGTAGAAGCAGAACCACTAGCAACTATCTCGGCAAAAGAAGTGCAAAACTTCGTATGGAAGAACATCGTATCCAGGTTTACTAGTGGCTGATAATGGATCCCAGTTCATAGACAAAGGATTCCAAGAATTCACCAGCGACCTCGGAATGAAGATGCACTTCGCCCAGTAGCTCACCCACAAAGCAACGGGCAGGTGGAAGTATCGAATAGGACCATAAAAGATGGCCTGAAATAGAGACTGGGGGAAGCCAAGGGGAATTGGCCAGGAGAACTCCAAAGTATATTATGGAGTTACCAAACGACGCCCCGAAGAGCCACAGGGGAAACTCCTTTCTCACTCACCTCCGAAACGGAGGCCATTATCCCAATAGAGATAGTTCGACCTTCGGTACGGGTGCAAGTATTTGATGAAGGTGGTAACGACCTCGGCCTAAGAACCAATCTCGATCTGGTGGCCGAACACAGAGAAATAGTCAACCTCAGAAGAAAAGCTTACCAGCGAAGAGTGGCCGTGGCTATAAACTTACGGGCCAGGCCAAAAGAAATCAAGAAGGGAGACCTCGTTCTCTGAAAGGCTGACTTCGCACCCCGAAGGCCACCCCATGGCGTACTTCACGCAAACTTGAAAGGACCTAGCTGGCCCTTGCCGAAACAACGAAAAGGCGTGTACAAGCTTGGCGACGTCGAAGGCATAAAATTGAAAAGCAATTGGCACTCGGGCGCCTTGAAAAAATTCTACGCTTAAGGTTGAGCGGAGGAGGTATGTTGAACAAAAAATGTTCTAAAATATATAGTAGTATCTTGAGAAAATTTCTTAAGTGCAGAAATGAACAATATTCCGCGAAAGATGCTCGCCATGATAAAGCGTAGATATGGCTTTCCAAAGTCCTTTGAGCCGCCACGCTCGGGAAAGATGGAAAACAAAAATCTCACAGAAGTACTCTCCGTAGCCAGCGCTGAGATAATTTCCCGAGCTCCCTTGAGCGAACGTGCTCGGGAAAATGGGAAGTGAAAAATCTCACGGAAGGTTTTCCGAAGTCCCTTGAGCAAACATGCTCGGGACAACTGGAAAAACAAAAATTTTTGACTGAAGGTTTGCCGAAGTCCCTTGAGCAATCATGTTCGGGAAAAATTGGAAATGCAAAAAGCCTGCAAAAAAGACTTAGTCAAATTTTCTCAGACTTTCCAGAATGTCTCTCGAGTAAAACGTACTCGGGACAAAGGAAGGTAAAAAAGTTTCTTTGATCGCAGGTTTTCCGAAGTCTCTTGAGCGAACGTGTTCGGGACAATGGAAATAAAGAAACTTGAAGAAACACTTAGCCAAAAAATCTCCGTTAAGAGCAAAGCTGCCTTACAATAAAGAAGTGCCCGAAGAAGGAGTACAAAAAAGAAGGGAAGGAAAAGGGGCCCTAAAGAAGCCTAAGGGTTCGCGGCGTCCTGAGAGCCACTCGTTTGTCCACCCTTTTCCGCCACCTTCCGCGCTGGAATTGGAGGAAGCTTCAGAATTTCGATCTTGGACCATTTCCACCGAGGTCCCCCAGGAATGTTTAGACCCTCTAGAAAAGAGAGGTCCAGACCTGGGAACCTCTGGAGAACCTGGTGCCGAGCGAGGCAGAAGCCGTCCTGAAACGCGACCTTGTTCATTTGATCAGACTTGTTCTTCTTAAGCTCAAGGTCGTCAAGCTCGTCCTTCAGATCCCCGACCTCCTCTTCCAGCACCTTTATCCGCTCCTCCCCCTTCGGCTCCTTCTTCAAAGACTGGACCTCGGCTTGAAGGGTTTTCTTCTCAGACAAGAGTGTGACTATGATATTCTCTCTTTTTTTGCCTTGTCTTGGAGAAGGTCTTGGTTTGCAGCGCGCAGCCCCGCCACATGATTGCGGAGGTCGGCAATCTTCAGGGAGGAGTCCGCCATCAAGACTTCCTTCTCCTTTCGGAACTCCTCCCGAAGGGTGGCAGCTTCCTCCTTCGCAGCATCTGCCAGCTGCTGGTTCTTGGCGGTCAATTCCGAGCACGTCGCTTTCGCCTTTTCTAGGGCCTCTGAGGCCGAAGCTCGGAATGCCGTCTGCCTGGCTACCCGAACTCGGAGAAAGCCGGCGTACCCCAGCAGCTGCAAAGGAGATAAAACGCAAGGTCAGTAAGAGCCAAACACTTAGGAAAAAATTGAAAGGGAAGAGTTGTGAAGGATATACCTGAGCAGCATGCTCGGTGATCTTTGCGGCAAGGGTGTTATCCCCCGGGTGGGCCGCCGCTATAGCCTTGAAGGAGGCCTCGGTGAGCACCCCCTTCGAAATCTGCTTCGCCATTTCAGGACAGTCCTCGGAGTACAAGTTCATGTCCTCCGTGAATGTCCAGAAAGGCTCCTTTGGTATCTTCCCTTGCGGGACTTTGGCGTCGCGACGGGCCCTCGCCTCCGCGTGTTCGGCCGCCCAGTTCGGGGTAAGTAACTCCCCTGCAGGGCGAAAAAGAGAAACAGGTCAGAGACAAAGGCAATTCCAGAAAAAACAAAGGAAGTACACTTTGTCTGGAAACAAACCTGGCGGGACCTCGGCAACATCGTCCTCGGAGTCCTCGGCCTCCTCGGCCGAAATGCCCTTACCCTTCTGCTTGCGCCGCTCCTCGGCAGAAGGTACTTCTACCACTACATCAAGGAGGGCCTGCGATGCAGTAGGACTTTGAGGAGGGACGTCGGTTGGAGGAACCTCGGAAGCAGCAGCCTCAGACGCCGGAACCTCGGCTGTCCCAGGCTCCTCGGCAGTCTCCTCGGGAATTTCTTCTAGAGGAACCTGAGCAGCTCTCTTTGCCCGTTTCCTCGAAGGACCCGCGCCAGTAGACTTCCGCCTTCGGGAAGCCGCCTTCTTCGTTCTGATCGTCCTTCTCCACTTGGCCGGAGAAGAGGGACTTGTAATAGGCGGCAGTGTTGTCGCCCATCTCTGAAACAGGAGAGAAACATCAGCGTAAGTCCGAGGAAAAAACAGCAAAGGAGTAGAAGATAACTCACTTTCGGCAAGCGTTTCGAAAGAAATCTCCTCCTTAAGAAGCTTGACCAACCAGGAATCTTTCCCGGCAATGGCAGGAGCTGGCATCCCGAGGTCAGTCTTGTGCTCCTTTACCACCTTTAGTTCCCGAAGGACCTCTTCGGTCATCAACTTCCAGTTGATTGGAAAAGGGTAAAGGGCACGCGGAGAGACCTCGGGATCCCAGTCAGAGACAGCCCGAATGCGGGCGTCGAAATCCGTGAACACGGGAGCCAACTCTGGGGTCAGCAGCATCCTCGGATCACCACCGTCCGCATCCAGTGTTCCCTGAGCCCATTCGGTCGGAACATACGACCAGGCCTCAGCCTTCTTCATAAAGAAGAACTTCTGTTGCCACCCCCGCCAGCTATCCTTGGTGGCGAAGGTGAACATGAATTTCTTGCTCCCGGATCCCCGAGGTAGCATGAAATAGAAGCCACCCTTCGGGACCACAGAGAGCTTGTAGTACTGCATAAAGATTATGAAATGGGGTTCTATCCCGAAGACGCCACACATGCAGAGGTAGGCGTTAAAATAGCAGAACGAGTTCGGGGGAAGCTGGTTCACAGCAATGCCATGAAATTTGCAGAACTCGCACACCATCTTCGGGGGAGGATACCGAAGACCGGCCTTCAGTTGGGCTCGGAAAACGGTAACCTCCTTACTATGGTTTGAAAATGCATAGTGGCTAGAACGAGGCAGCCTAGTAATGGCGTAAGAGGGAAGAAAGAATTTTTTCTTCCACCTCTCTAACTTCTCAGGGGTCAGGGGTGGTGCAACAAGGATGGGCTAAAAGAGGCTGCCAGCTCTCAGGAATGGGCATTTTCGACATGAAAATGAGTTTGAAAACGGAAGAAAACAGTTTCCAGAAAAAAACTCAAAAGAACAGAGGGATTAAAATGCTCTGTAAAACAAAAACCCACCGAAAGATTTGCCAAAATCTGAGGACGCCGTCGTGAAAGTTGGTTGGAAAAAAGCTCTGATTAAGGTAGCTCCACCACAGAAAGCAAGAAAATGCAAGAACAGAGGCAAAGCAGAGAAAAGAGCAAAAGCGTAAGCAAAAGGAACTTATGATGAAATGGGCTATTTATAAGCCAGAGGTGGGTAACCGAAACGTCGTCATAAGTACCCTTTGGAGGCGAACCGACGCCGTAACTGCTCTCTGCACTTGAAAAGGCGCGCCCTCTGTAACCGACGCAACTCTCCTCCAATGGCGAAGCGCCACGTGTCAACTGCTGCACAAAAATAGGGGACACGTCCTCCAAACGTCCCTTGAAAGCTGGGACACGTCTTCTGACATCCCTGGAAAACTGGGACGCGCCGCTCAGACTGACACGCTTGGCCGAACAGACCTGCAGAAACAAAAAGCAGACTCCGCCTCGAGGACGCCAAAGAAATGGCCAAGACCGAAGAGCCCGTGATCTTCGGGCAAAAGGCACATCCTCGGAACAGGTTATGCTTCCAAAGAGACTCCCACAGACGACCTCGGAAAGAGATGCAAAACCGAAGTCTTCCTTCGGCTTTCTAAAGGGGGGCATGACAATCTTTGGTCTTTCCCACTCTTGCACTGCCTTGACCTTTTCAAGGTCTGTAGTAAGGCCTTGTGCATCTATGATGTGTCCTAGGAAAGTCATTTCCTGTATTAAAAATTGGCAGTTGGATAACTTGGCATAAAGCTAATGTTCCAATAGAGTCTTTAAGACAATCTTTAAATGATATTCATGTTCATTTTCATCTTTGGAATACACTAGGATGTTATCAATGAACACAACCACAAATTTGTCCAGATATAGTCTAAACTGTTAGTGTTGTGCCCAAAAAGCCAATCATAAGATGATTGTATTTTTTCACATTGAGTCATGATATTTTATTGCATTAATCCAGCAATTATGTTTGTTGTTTTGTTCCTGTGTAACGTAATAAACATAATTGTAACCTTAGAATAATGACATTCTTAAATGTCCCCAGTCTAGTATTATTATGGAGCGGGTTTCAATTATACATAACGACTAGCATATAAGGAGACCAATATGAGATATGTACTCTACATATGGGTACAAATTGGAGAACTTGTTATTGGACCAACCCACCATGAGAATACTACATGGATCGTTATATGAGGCTCATAAGTGATTCTCATAGTGATCATGGTATATGTAGTCCTTCGACCTAAGATCATCAAGGTTCCCTACATGTGAGTCACATACTTTGGTACTTGCCTTTGTTGCTCGTGCCTAAGTGAACATGAAGGAGGTCATTGGGCATGTCACATATCATGCGGAGGGATTTATATGACCAAGATGGGATTTGTCCCTCCTATGTAACGGGAGTGATATCTTCGGGCCCCTTGATAGAGTAAGACTTAGAAAAATGCTTGGCCATGCTCGATGAGTTGATATACAATATCAATGTCATCAGTTTAACTTAGTCTACCCGGTAATCAAGAAACCAAAGATTGGGCTATACGAGAGTGACACATTCCATTTCTCATGCTTAGTCTTGATATCTTGGACAAAGGGATATATTGGTAATGATCATAAAGGTTTAGTCGAATCACCGACAATCTTGTCACTTAGGTAGCAATAATGTGTTGCTAGGCACCGCTCATTGCTTATGATCATAAATGTTATTTATGATCATTGCCAATGTGGTAAGAGCCTACTAGGTCACACACAAAGAGCTATTTGGATCATTAGAGTGCATGGGCTAATTATTTGGGTTATAGTTTCACAATAATTTTGAATTAATAATGGGCCCAAAAGTTGAGCCATTATTAAGCCTGAAATTGAAGCCTAATTGGATTAGGGCTTTGAAACCCATTAGGCCTGGAAGTTGAGTCTCGCTATAAATACAACTTTTAGTGAGAAATTCGTAGCTTCTTGCCCTGGCCTCCTAAAAGGATAGTTGCACTCTTCTCTTGCAATTCCTTGGAGGACGCAAGCTAGCACTGCGAGCGCAAGAGAAACGCACCTGCCGAGGCATGGTGGAAGCCTGGTGATCACGAAAGGCTCGTGTGGATACCATAGAGAGCTTGAACACGTCAACTATTCAGGTTTTGTGGTTCGACTCTGCAATTGGGTGAGAGATCTTAACCGAAAATTAGGTATGTGAATTTTTAAACACCCAGTTTACCCCATTTCACTTGGATCCTGGAGGGTTTCGGTTAAATTCCACTGCGCTTGTTTGGCTCCCGAAACCCAACACTAAGTGGCATCCTCTCAAATATTTTTTCAATGAAGGTTAACCACTCCACAACCCTCTTTGGCCTTGGTCTTCCATCAATGTGTGGAGGTCTTAGGCCTTGGAACCTCTCCAATAGTCTGACTTTATCTAGGTCTTCTAGATCCTCTATTCTATGTCTCCTAGATCTATGAGAGCCCTTTGTATGGTGATACTCTCTATGATCTCTCTACCTTCTCCTGGATCTTCTCTCATGGTCTTCCTCAATCTCATTCCTAGTGGAGGAATGGTCATAGACTGAGGGATTGGTCCTGGATACCTGACCAATCTCAGATCTTAGTCTTCTTCCTCTTGGATTTCTCCTATCTTCGTCTTCCCCCTTAACAGTTTCATCATTTGTATCCTCTATGCCTCTAGAAGGAACAAATTCAAATGTGTTCCTAGCATCCTTTTCTAGTTTCTGCCATTGGTTCTGCTGGAGCTACTTGGACTCCTTGCTGTTGTGCTTGAATTAGCCTTACTAAGTTTTCATTGATTACAGCTAAGTTCCTCTGAAGCTCTAACCAAACCTATGACACTTCAGGGTTTGGTACCCCTTGTTGCCCCTGATTCTCTCTATTCTGTCCATTTCTTTGTTGCCCAGAATCAGTGGGAGGCCTTTGAGGTGGTTCCCCCTCCTTGTGGCAACCATGTCTACTTCTTGAATTGATGATTCACCATAAAGCACATATAAAGATCATAGGTATTTCAATGGTACTTGACACTAGCAGCTAACCAAACTGAGTTCATGTATGTGGATGCATGCAATGCAACTATATGCTATGTACGTCTAGAAACCATGCTCTGATACCAACATTTGTTACCCACTCCAGTGAAGTCCAATTATGGTGCCAAAATTGTGCATTTACACTCCCAGGATTGGTAATGTTCTGTAGCCTATCAGAACACTACCCTTAGTGTGCATACCTAAGTCGCCCTCTTGGGCACAATGTAAATATATGCATATTGGTCTAACCATCACACACATATTCACATTTCATGCACACTGTTACCCACTCCAGGGTAGTCCAGTTATATGCCAAAATCGTGCATTTAAACTCCCAGGTTTGGCGTGTCCTGTAGGTCATCAGAACAACACCCCTAGTGTACATACTCAAGTGACCCTCTTGAGCACTATGTAAATACATGCATATTGGTCTAACCATAACACAAATATTTACATTTATGCACACTATGGAAGCTAAGAAGGAAAACACTAGCACAAGTCTTAGTTTTGGCTTCCACACATTACGCAATCTTGTTAATTTCTAGTGACTAGCTACTGCACCTATAACTTCCACTAATAACCTGCATCATTATAGCCTCATACCCCCTAATTTTATTTGCTCCATTATCAAGTAGAGACTTAGAGCAAACCAAGGAATTTTTTTTTTTACATCAATGGCCCACCTATGGACCAAGTTATGGATTTTTGAATTTGGTTACAAAATTCTGACCAAATGAACAGTAACTCAGCCAAATTTGTAACATCATATATTTGGCTATAGGGCTCTAAATCCATAAATTCAAAATTCCCGTTAACCCTCTAGATGTCCTCTAGGTGTGGTCAAAATTTCATATCAAGATTCATTCTACACAGGGAGATATTAAACTTTAGGTCCATAGTCAAAATTCTGGCAACTTTTGGACCATTTTGCCCATACAATTTTTCCAAACCATGCAAACAATTCATTCACAAGGGGAAAGCCCTCCAAGGCTATCCCATATATGTCCATTACACATATGAATTAAATTATCTTTCATCTAGCAACTTTATGTGGCCAAAACAGAATTTACAAGTAAGCAGCCTATCATTCACACTTAGGCAGCTTTGCACCACATCACCTACATAGCCAAAACATTACTCAAATGTTCACATACTTGTATTATTTTTCCTACACTACATGTACATGCATACATGCACTACATAATGGTCTTAACTCAGCTAAATATGCACCCTAAGTTACAGGAGTTCCTGAGACACAATGGACTCCAGAACAGGATGCTGGACAGCTGCTGCACAACACAATAAGTACCACCATTATAAATACCAAATGTGCTCCTAAAATCAGAAAACTTACCAGATCATAACTAGACATATGGAAGTTCATGTACCTGAAATTTCAGATCAAACCTCAAACCAAAAAGTTTAGTTTGAAGGTGATCTTTCAGCTGGACCTGAAATGACAAAATTGAGGGGAGTAAGTTTCATTGAGAAACTTAGTAAGGGTAACACTTGGTTTCTTAAGGTAATGTGATCCTCATTAAAACCTGCATCCAAAGACACTAAAACAAAAAAACCACAATGCATATATACAAGATATAGCAACCAAATGCAGCATCCATTCACAACCAACAAACACATGAAATGCAGCAACAACAATAACCATAGATTAGTCCGTAAAACATGAAATAAACTTAAATAAATCACTATGGCAGCCCTGCTCAAGCTAATGCTTTATCTTAGGAGGTTTTTAACAGTAGTTAGTACTAACTTTGGGCTCTAGAAACCCTCATTTCACTGCCATCTTTGCGCACTTGACAATAGGTCACAAAACCTTGAATAAGTGCACTCCCCTCAATAAGCTTGGTTCACCAAGCTCATGGCTCTCTTCCAAGCTTAGCCATAGCTCCATGGATGTTTGAAAAATTGCACAAAACAATCCATAAGAGAAAGAGAACCCTTACCTTGATGGGTATGCTAAAATTGGAGCTTGATCCTATGTGCACTCAAGTCTTAGCACCACATAGCTTCCAATTGCCCTTTCTTGCTTTCTTTTGCCTTCAATTTCAATATTGGAGGTATGGTGGCTATGGAGGAAGTGTGGCTGTGTTCTTGGGTAGGAGGAGCACAAAGTGAGAAAGGGATAAGTGATTTGGCCACTTAAATGGCCTTAAATGTGCTTACGGGCACAAAAACACAGTTAACAAGCTCAACCTTGCTTAATGTCATTTTCCTTCTCACTAATTATGGTTTCTTTGTCTTAAAATCATTACTACACATGTGCCCAACATTTTTGACTAATTATCAAGCCTTGGTTGCCTCCCCCACGGAGAGATAACCCCACAATTCCACCCACAAGACTTAAGTCAAAAGCTTGAACACCTTAAGGTTTACACTAGGACATTTAGGTCCTTATTGCCTTTAGTGTTTCCTTTGTCCAAACTTGTCTTCCATGAGCAATTTAGTCCTCCAATAGCACTTTCATACCACTCATATCCTTCCCATAACTCTCCAAGTCTCTTTCTTGATAGTTTTGCAATTGAGTACCCGAATTTCCAAAACCTTACAAAAAAGTCCATAGGTTGCTTGAAAAACAAGCAATCCTTAAGGCTTTTCTTGGGGACCAAGCTACCAAGTTGGAACACTTTTAAGGAGGTGTTGATCATGCCTTTTACCCCCCACACTTCAATCACTATGTTGAGAATTACACAATATAATGGTTTTTAGCCATTATGACAGACTTGTAATTCTCTCATTTTTTGATGTGGTAACACACACCATGGCAGGAAAGAAGGAAAACACTAGCACAAATCCTAATTTTGGCTACCACACATTAGGCAATCTTGTTAAGTTCTAGTGACCAGCCAACGCACCTTTAATTTCCTCTAATAAACTGTATCATTCTAGCCATGTACCTTCCTATTTTCATTGCTCCATTATTAAGTAAAGACTTAGAGCAAACCAAGGAATTTTTTTTACATCAATAGCCCACCTATGGACCAAGTTATGGATTTTTTAAGTCGGTTACAAAAATTGGACCAAATGAACAGTAACTTAGCCAACTTTGCAACACCATATCTTTGGCTACAGGGCTCCAAATTTAGAAATTCCAAATCCCAATTCAACCCCTAGATATGCCCTAGGTGTGGTCAAAATTCATACAAATATTCCTTCTACACAGGAAGATATAGAACTTTAAGTGCAAAATCAAAATTCTGGTCACTTTATGACCATTTTGCCCATACAAAATTTCATAAGTGTGCAAAAACTTCATTCACAAACGGTAAGCTCTCCAAGGCTATCCGATACATGCCCAATACACATAAGAATTACATGCTCTTGATCTCTTAGTTTTATGTGGCCAAAACAGAATTTACAAATAAACAGCCTATCATTCACACTTAGGAAGCTTTGCACCACATCACAGACATACCCAAAACATTACTCAAATTTTCACTTGCTTGTCTCATTTTACATATAATAAATGTAACTGCATACAAGAACTAAAAAATGGTCTTAACTCAGCTAAATACACACCCTAAGTTACAGGAGTTCCTGAGACACAATGGACTCCAAAAACATGATGCTGGATAGCTGCTGAATACCACAATAAGCACCATCACTAAAAATACTAAATGTACTCCAAAAATCACCAAAAAATCCAGATCACAACTAGACATATTGAAGTTTATGTATTGGAAAATTCAAGGTAAAACTAAAACCACAAAGGTTAGTTTGATGCTGATCTTTCAGCTGGACCTGAAATGATAGAATTGAGGGGAGTAAGTTTCACTATGAAACTTAGTAAGGGTAGCACTTGGATTCGATAGGCAATGTGACCATAATGAAAACCTGAATCCAAATACCCTATAACACAAAAACCACAATGCATATATACAAGATATAGCAACCAAATGCAGCAGCCATTCACAACCAACAAACACATGAAATGCAGCAGCAACATAAACCATAGGTTAGTCGATAAAACATGTAATAAACATAAACAAATCACTATGGCAGCCCTTCTCAAGCTAATGCTTGGTCTTAGGAGGATTTTAACACTAGTTAGTACTAACTTTGGGCTCTAGAAACCCTCATTTCACTGCCATCTTTGTGCACTTCACACTAGGTCACAAAACCTACAATAAGTGCACTCCCTTCACTAAGCTTGGTTCATGAAGCTCATGGCTATCTTCCAAACATAGCCCTAGCTCCATGGTTGCTTGAAAATATAGAAAACAACCCATGAAAACAAGAAAACCCTTACCAAAGTAGGTAGACTGAATTTGAAACTTGATCCTTGAAGTACTCAAGCAATAGCTCTAGTTTGCTTCCAATTACTTCCTTTTGCCTTCAATTTCAATCTTGGAGGTATGGAGGAGCTATGGAAGAAGTGTGGGGGAGGGTGGTGGCTATGTGGGTTGAATACGGGAGAATAAAATTCAAGTTAGGCTTCTTAAATTAGCTTTAGGGCACTAAACACCCTTATTAGCCTTAATCGTGCTTTATGTCATTTTCTTTGCCCATAAGCATGGTTTCTTTGTCTTAAAATTATTGGTACACATGTGCCCAACTTTTTTTACCCTTTTACATGCCATAGCCGCCCCTCCCTATGTGGGAAAACTCCAAATTGCTCCATTTGACTTAAGTCAAAGACATACACATCCTAAGGCCTACATTAGAACACTTAGGTCCTTTATGCCTTTTTCTATTTTCTTTGTCCTTAGCTGTCTTCCATAAGCAATTTGGTTCTCCAATAGCACTTTCATACCATTCATATCATTTCCATAACTCTCTAAATCTCTTTCTTAAGAGTTTGCAATTAAGTACCTGAATTTCCAAAACCTTCCAAAAAAGTCCATAGGTTGCTTGACAAACAAGTAATCCTTAAGGCTTTTCTTGGGGGCCAAGTTACCAACTTGGAATACTTTTAAGGAGGTGTTGATTATACTTTTTTCCCCTCACACTTCAATCACTATGAAGAGAATTACACAATATAATGGCTTTTTGACCATTATGCTATACTTGTAATTCTCCCATTTTTGTTAGGTGGTAACAAGACTGATGAAGAGTGGTAGGCCAAGAACGCTTTGACCAATGAAAAGGAAATCATGGTTTTTATCTCTTCAATGTCAAGAACCAGCCTATTGCCTTTCAATCAGATTACAAGAAGTTCATCAAGGAGAAAAAGGAGTCAAACATGGTGGCAATGTCTAGCTTCTAAGGCAGATGGTGTCTTTTCTAGCATCAGATCTTAAACAGATACCTTAGCCTCTACATCTCTGGCCCTACCATCTTCGATCATCCTGAAGGCCCTACCTCTACTTCATCGAGGAGAATGTATCTTGATCCAATGTTGGTTTCAGAGTCTAAAAAAATAAAGGTAATTCCAAGGAAGAAGACAAGGAAAATGACCTAGGCTCTTCAATTTAATGTTAGGCTATTTCCCTTTATGTGAATGTTATATTATTTTTATGATTTCAAGTGTTATTTTTTCTATGTAATTTTTTCAAGAAGACGTCCCTTTACCTTTTGTGTTCCTTAGTATTTTCCCATGTAAGTTAATTTCATTCGGGATTTTCTTCGAATGTAAGTACATCAACAAAATAAGACCCGTACTCTACCTAATTTCACGTTTGCAATATTTTCTGATCTCTTTGATTTTATGTGATTACTTAGAGATTTCTAAGTTAAACTTTTAGATCATCTTTAAGCTTCTTCCTTCAAAACTTGAAATCAACTTTGACTTCCTTCTTCAAGACTCATTCCAAAGTTGAATGTAGGACTTTTTTTGGAGGCTCATGTTTTCATGACCTTATTGACATATCTATAAGGGATGTCCTCTCCTCCTCCTTTAGCTTGATTTTTAAGCATGGTTAAAATTTGAGCTAAGCCCGATCTCACAAGATGGACCATTGTGCTACTTTTCTTGTGCGTCACTTATGTGCCCCAAGTTTATCCAAAGTACCTATGCTTAGAATACTTTAGCCTTGTAGGACTTACTAATCTTTCGTCCAGGTCTTGTACTTCGAACTTTGGCAAGTGGCTATGCCATGCATGCTATGGGTTATCAAGGCAATCTTCCTACGGCCCGAATGACGCTCTAGTTCTAGGGCAACCTATAAATCTACATCATTCTTCATCACTAGATTTTATCCAGTCACTCATTACAAACCCACAAGGGAGTTCCTGCTTATCCTCCTACTACGTACATCAACCAATGTTCTATCCTTTATCAATTTTGTTGCAAACTCCTTAGCAAAGGTTGCCCATCCAAACTTACTTTTTTGAGGGGTGCTTTATTATAAACTTTAGCTCTTGGACATGTTGTGGTAGGTCAAAAACATCTACTTAAGGGTTGCTTTGGCAAGCACCGTGGCATCCACATATGCCACACCTTCTGATAGACTTCTCTGGGAATGTCGCTACCATTCTCGCATGTTTGAGCACCTGTGCACTTCATCGTCCATCAAAGACACACTCATCTGCTCTCCTTGTTACTTCAATATCCATGTGAGGTTTACCCTTCTTTAGGAAAAATGTTGAACTGATGACTATGATAGTTTACTCAAGGTTCTTCATCAGAAGGGGATCTCGAATAATTGGCTACCATTCCCAAGTCAACCCATCCTAAGTGATAGTCGAAGCGTTATCGCCCCCTGAAGGACTTCGCATGTGCGCACCACCCCTGGCCAGCGCACCACCTCCAATCGAAACAAGACACGACAAAATTCTGGCAAAGAGAGGGCCGAAGCACCCTCAGACAAGCCGGATAGGCGCTACCCTCAGAAAACCCAAGAGACCAACTTCGGACAGAATGGGACACCACCCTCCCCGAGGGTGACCTTGCGCCGACCTCACGTGCCCAAAACCACCTTCGGATACTGTTTGGGTCACCCTCAGGGCGCACACACAAAGTGCCATCATCAGGTACCTGAGCCTGACCTTGGGAAGGCCCAACTGAAGGTGCCTCGTGCAAATAAGGCACCTCCCTCCAAAGGAGCTCACCTACACGAATAAGCTCTGTACTCCGAGGGAGTTCGGTCCCCCGAAAAGGCCACATGGGCGTATGACAAAATGGCTGAGGAGCCTCTGAACACCACCCTCGTACAGTCCTTGACACGCCGCCCTAGGCTCCTGACCCGGCGGCCTATGGCCGGCTAGAGGTTCCCCCTCTCCCAAGGTACAGACCACATCCGACCGAACACATGTCATGATCTGGGCAGGCTATAGCAAATGGACTTCTCCTGTGCACCTCCTTATAAATATTCGGGAAATGCCCCATGTAAGGGGATTCGGCCCCGAAGGAAAAATCTCTCCATTCCCTGCTTATTCTCCATTGCCAAACACTGACTTGGGCGCCGGAAGTTCCTCCCCCAGAAAATACTCCGGGGAGCTCCTGCCCCTTGCCTTTTTGAGTCCTGGTAGCCCTCCTCCTACTGGAGACCCCTCATCCAGGCATTCCCTCACCAGAAGTTCCTGCTCCAGGCTCACCATGTTGCACAACGAAGATGCGGAAAAGCATCACTTAGTGAAAACAGCAGGTAGTCAATGTCTTTTTACTAATGACCTAGCTAAGGATTGTGAGCTAGTAGTAGGAAAGACTAAGGTTATGACTAATCTGCTAGTGTTGGACATTCCTAAGTATGATTTAGTGTTGGGTATGAATTGGCTTGCTATGCATAACATAAGAATTAATTGTGCTAAGAGGGAAATCACACTGCGCGATGGTGAACTGCATGCATTAGTGAATTCTAAGGAATTAGTGTATGAAATGCATGACATGGAGCTAGAAGTACTAGATGAGATACCTGTGATTTCTAAGCATGATTGTTGTTATGCATTGAATCAATTGCACTATGAAGAAGAAGTAGATAGAATACCTGTAGTGAGAGACTTTCGACAAGTCTTTCCTAAAGACCTGCCAAGTATTCCTCCACTAAGGGAGATTGAGTTTGAAATCAAGCTGCAAGCAGGAGCTAGTCCAATATCCATACCTCCTTATAGAATGCCAATCACATAGATGAATGAGCTCAAGAAACAACTTGATGAACTTCTTAAAACGGGGTTCATAAGGCCAAGTATTTCACCATCAGGATCTCCTGTTCTCTTTGTGAAATAGAAGCATGGATCTTTGAGACTATACATGGACTACAGAAAGCTTAATGCAGTGACTATCAAGAACAAGTATCCGCTCCCTAGGATTGAGGATCTATTTGATCAACTCAAGGGAACTAAGATCTTCTCCAAGATAGATTTGAGATCTGAATACTTCCAACTGAGAGTAAAGGAAGAAGATATTCCTAAGACTGTATTCAGGACCAGATATGGGCATTATGAGTACACAGTCATGCCATTTGGTTTGACTAATGCCCTAGCTGCTTTCATGGACCTGATGAACAGGGTGTTCAGACCACATCTGGACAAATTTATGGTTGTGTTCATTGATGACATCCTAGTGTATTCCAAGGATGAAAATGAACATGAACATCATCTAAAGATTGTCTTAAAGACTTTGTTGCATCATCAGCTTTATGCTAAGTTATCCAAGTGTGAATTCTGGATAAAGGAGGTGTCTTTCTTAGGACACATCATAGATGCACAAGGCCTTAAGGCAGACCCTAAAAAGGCCAAGGCAGTGCAAGAGTGGGGAAGACCAAAGACTGTGAAGGAAATCAGAAGTTTCCTAGGATTAGCTGCATACTATAGGAGATTTGTATCAAGCTTTTCCATAATTGCCTCAGTTTTTACACATCTGACCAAGAAGGGTCAAAGATTTGAGTGGACTGAGAAATGTGAAAAGATCTCAGGAGAGGAAAAAGGTTCCTTGCATCAATCCTGTGCCTACAAACAAGGATTACTATATTTCAAGGATCGAATCTATGTGCCTAAAAGAGCACAGCCTTTGTCAACAAAAGAAGGAGAGACTTAAAATTTAAGGTTGGTGACAATGTTTGGCTGAAAGTTGCACCAACTAAAGGCACTGTCAGATTTGGCAGAAGAACCAAGTTAGCTCCAAGATACATCGAGCCTTACGAGATCTTGGACAGACTTGGCAATGTAGCATACAGGTTAGCTCTACCGCCAATCATGTCAAGTGTTCATAATGTTTCTCACATCAGTATGCTTATGAAGTGTCTACTGGACACAAAGCATGCTATTGTAGTGGAATACATACAGCTGGAACCTAACTTGACATATGAAGAGAAACCTATAGCTATCTTAGCCAAGGATACCAAAATGTTAAGAAACAAACATATTCCCATGGTTAAAGTTCAGTGGTCACACTGATCGCCTTCGGCAACATCGTTGTGTGACATGGTGAGCCTGGAGCAGGAATTTATGACAGGAGAATGCCTGGATGAAGAACCTTCAGTGGGAGAAGGACTGCAAGGATTCAAAAAGATGGAGGTTAGGAGGTCCCCAGAGTTTTTTTTAGGGGAGGAGCCTCCGACGCCCAAGTTAGTACCAGAGATAAGTAAGGAGTAGAGAGGTTTTCCCTTGGAGAGTCCAATCCGCTTACCTGTGGCATTTCCTGAATATTTATAGGGAGGTGAACAGGAGAAGTTTGTTTGCCATAGCCTGCCCATATCATGACACGTGTTCGGTCAGATGCGATCCGTACCTTCGGGGAGAGGGGGAGCATCTAGTCGACCACAGGCCGCCTAGCTATGAGCCTAGGTCGTACGAGGGAGGCATGTCAGAATGTGTCTGAGGGCGGCGTGTGGGGGGCTGCACAAGTACGGTGTGTTTGAGACTCCTCAGCTGTTTCGTTGTACATCTACGTGGCCTTTTCGGTGGACCAAACTCCTTCGAGGTACAACGCTCGTTTAGTTTGTTTAGACTCTCCCGAAGTCAGGCTTGGGTACCGGATGTGGCACTTTTTTGAGCACACCCTGAGGGTGGTCCAAAGAGTATACGGAAGTGGTTTTGGCCGTGTGAAATCGGCGCGAAGTCGCCTTCGGGAAAGACGGTGACTCCTTCTGACTGAAGTTGGCCCCGTAGGTTTCTAGAGTGGTAGCGCCTATCTAGCTTATCCGAGGGTGGTGCGGCCCTCTCTTCATCGGGGTCTTGTCACGTTTATCTGTATCGGAAGTGGTGGGCTAATGTGAGGTTCTTCATAGGTGATAGCCCTTTGGCTATCACATGCCCCCCTTTCAGAAAGCCGAAGGTATTCCTTCGGTTTAGGGAGTTCTAGATACCTTTCTTGGGGCAAGTGATGCTTAGCCTTGTTGCCGTGATTGTCTTCCACTCGGAGTCTCCTCCTCCCCAGGATGGAACTTATGGCAAACTAAAACACCCTTTCGAGGTAGTTTCCCCGGTGTTCAAGTGGCATCCCTGGCTTTTCTCCCGAGGTTGCTCTTTGGAGCCCGTACTTACACTAACTTTTCTATCAGTGAACCGTTTCACCTTCCCTTGCATGCGGGCGCGTTACCTCGGGCAGGGTTATATAGGTCTGCCAGTTGTCAGGGTCGTGCCCTCGTTTCTCATGATGGCTTACACATGGCAGCTTGTGAGTGGCAAAGAGCTATGTCGGTTACATTAATTGCGTCTCTTCACCTTCAAGGAACAATAATGATGACATTTCGCATGCCCCCTTCGGCCTATATAAACCCTTTGTTCCCCAGTCCTTCATCCTCCTTTCCTTTGCTCTCATTTGCTCCAGAATTATCTCTTGTCTTTTTCTTCTTCCGGTAGCGGTTTTAGCAGCGGAGCGATTTCCGGCAACCTTTTACGACAGCGTTTAGGAATCCTGATTTCGGCAAGGCTTTCGGTGGGTTTCTCTTTTCTTTTCCGAAGTTCTTCCTTTCTTCCGAAGTCTTGTTTTTTCTTTCTTTAGTTTCCCCGAGGTTACCTCCCTTCTTTTCCAGAAATGTCAAACCCTACTCCTCTGATGTCCATCCGTCCTATTCCCAAGATTTTTCTCCACCTTGACTCTCATCCATGCTGTACTACTTCGGAGAAAATGACGAAGTGGTTGGCAAAATTCTACCTTCCTACTTACGCTCCCCGAGATTACCTTCTTCGGTCACGTACGGCTACATGGCTCATTCTGACGAGATTACTGTCTACAGAGCCCAATTGAAGGCCGGTCTTCGGTATCCCCCTTCGCGCATGGTGTGCAAGTTCTGCAGGCTCCATGGGATTGCTGTGAACCAGCTCCCTCCAAACTCTTACTCTTACTTTAACGCCTTTCTTTGCATGTGTGGGGTCTTTAACATAAGACCCCATTTCCTTTTCTTCATGCAATATTATAAACTCCACCCGGTCCCAAAGGGTGGCTTCTACTTCCTGCTTCCCCGAGGCTCCGGGAACAAGAAATTTACTTTTACCTTCGGGACGAAGGACAGCTGGCGAGGGTGACAAAAAAAGTTCTTCTTTCTGTCAGTTCCCGAAAGGTGGAGCTATATCCCAACCAGATCGTCCTCGGGGGTGCTGAAGATAGATGTTGTTGACCCTCGGAAGCTATTGACCTCGGGGTTAGCCGCTGAATTTGATGAGTTCAACAGGCGCATTCGGGCGGTTGTGAATTGGGACCCCGAGGTCCCTCCGCGTTCCTTGTACCCCTTCCCCATTAAGTGGCACCTCATGACCGAAGAGGTCCTTCAGGAGTTGGGGGTGGTCCACGAGCACAAGTTTGATTTAAACCTGCCCGCACCTATTCTCCCGGGGAAGAAAGCATGGCTGGTGATGCTTCTTCGAGCGAGATCTCGTACGAGGCTTTTGCCGAGAGTAAGTTATCTTCCAGGTTTTGCTCATATATGTTCCTTTTGTACTCACACTGATGTTTTTTCCTTTTGCAGAGATGGGAGATCAATCTGCTGAATTTTACAAGTCCCTTTCTCTCGGTCAAGCCGAGAAGGGAGAGCAGATGCAGAGGAAGGCACCTGCTAAGAGGAAGAAGACTAGCGGGGATCCGTCAAAGGCAAAGAAAGCCAAGGCAGAAGTCCTTCTTCCTCCCCCTGAAGATATTGTCGAAGTGCAGGACCAATCGCCTACCCGGTCTCCTGCCCACACGGATCCACCTTCGGATCCTGCTGCCCTTGAAACGACTCTGAGTCTGGATACAGCTACTGAGACTTTGGTTGGCCAGACTTCGGCTTAAGAGCTCAAGGAGAGCAGGAGAAGAAAAGGCAAGCACATTCCAGGTAAAGTCCATGAAGTGGGCGAGACCGAGGACGCCGTTACCGAGGTTCCACTAGGTTCGTTCCTTAGCCATTTGTCTATGAAACTTAGTGTTTTTTATATCTACGATCTTATAGATAGATCGCTAAGGGACAACGTACTGATTGAACTTCGGCGTGATCTTACAGGGGAGGTGACGCCTGCTCCCTCGATGGAAGCTCATGCCCGGAAGAGGGCCTTTCGGGATGGCCATATCCCGAAGGACAAGGTGCCGAGGGATCCCTTCTGGACTTTCACGGAGGACATGAACTTGTTCTCCGAGGACAGCCAATTGATGGCTCCCCAAATGGTGAGGGGCGTGCTGACAAATGCCACCTTTGATTCGCTCCTCGCCGAATGCCCGAACGAGGAGATCCTCGCAGCGAGGATGAGCGAACACGCCGCCCCGGTAAATTTCTTCTCTTTTTCTTTGGGGCTTAGAAAAATTTCTTTTGACCTTTACTCAAGACTTTCCTCTCTGCAGCTCCTAGCATATAGCTGATACTTCCGAGCTTGGGCGGCAAAATAGACTGAGGCTCGTTCTCAGTCTGAAAATTCTCTGTGGTGGGTGAAGGAGTTCTTTGCCAAATACGTCCTCAAGTGCGGCGAACTGAGCAAAATTACGAATGAGGACATGGAGAGTCTTCGGACCGAACTTCGAGAGAGTAAGAAGGAGCTCCTTCTTCACTTCTCAGCAAAGGTTGAATACCTTAACGCAAAGTGTGTTGTTCTCTCTTCGGAGAATGAAGCCCTTCGGAAGGAAAAGGCAGAAGATGCTGAGAACCTTGCGAAGGCGCTTGCTTTGAACGCTGATCTCGAAGCCGAGGTCGATTCGTTGAAGAAAGAGTCCAAGAAAAAGAAGAAGAAGAAGCTCAAAAGTGAGCTTGCTGAGCTTACAGCCAAGCTGTCAACTCTGAGTGCTGAGAAGGACCAATCCGACCAAATGATGAAGGTGTCTTTCCAAGATGGTTTCTGTTTGGCATGACATCAAGTCCTTTCTCGGCACCCCGAACTCGACCTCTCCTTTCTGGCCGCTTTGGATTTTCCTAAAGAGCCCAGGTGGATGTGGTCAAAGCTGGAGTTCCTCAACCTTCCTCCTGTTGTGCCAGCGCCTTCAGATGCTCCTGCCCAAGGAAAAGATACCAATACCGAGGAGGTCCTAGACGCTCCGGCTCAATAGGCTTTTTGTTCTTTCTTTTTCTTGCAATCTTGCTCCCTTGTAACGTTGCCTCAGAATTTATGAATGAAAACTTTTTCCAAAGTTCCCGTTCTTTACTTCGATCATGACTCTTCAGAAGTTTGTATAATTCTGCGCACATATTTTCGGCGAACATCCACGTCCGTGATCTTGCCTTCAGGAATTGTTGTTCTGTTTTTCCTTTGGCGAGATCTTCCAGATATGAGGGCTATTTTAATTTTCTGAACGTATTCCACCAAGTTTTACGCTTTGCTAAGGAACTAGCACCTTCGGAAAGAAGTCAATGTGCTAGAAACTTAATTTAGCAATGTGGCCATATTTGGTTTATAAACCATGTTTTTACTGGTGATTTCGGGGAGGAGTAACCACAAGCTTTTCTTGGAAAAAATGTCTAAGTGTAGAATTTTTTCAGAGAATCTAAATGCCAAGTGTTTTTCAACTCTCCTCCCTCGGCATCGCCTAATTTGTAAACTACTAGGAGGACTTTGTCGAGGACCAGATATGGTCCTCGCCAATTCGCCCGGAATACCCCATCTGATGACCTTCGTGGCTCGAGTTCGGCCTTTCATAGGACGAGGTCCCCCTTATTGATTTCTTTTTCTTTACACGTAGGTTCGTAGCGTCGGCTACTCTTTGTTCGAAAACTTTCCTTCTGTGTTCGGCCATTTCGCAGTGTTCTTCGGTGAGGTCCAGTTTTGCCCTCAAGCCAAGGTTATTTCCTCCTTCGTCATACACCCGTACTCTTACTGAATGCCGTATGACTTCGATGGGGATAATAGCCTCTGTTCCGAATATGAGAGTGAAAGGAGTTTCTCCTGTGACCCTTCGGGGGGTTGTGCAGTAGCTCCATAGTACACTTGGGAGCTCCATTGGCCATTTCCCCTTTGCTTCTTTTAGCCTTTTCTTCAAGCCATCCTTTATTGTCCTATTGGATACCTCAACTTGTCCATTACTTTGAGGGTGGGCTACCAGGGCAAAATGTAGCTGTCACACCTCACACAGGCCTTAGCCCATAAGTTTTAGTTTAACTCTCAAACCCACAACTCAAATTCTAATTCTCTAATTCGGCCAAGCAAGCAATGGCAACATTAAGTCTTATTTTCTTAAGGTGAGAAGCCTGGGAGGTGGCCCAGGAGGCTTTAAAGACAAATCCAATAATTACTTGCAGCAGATGCAAGGCCCAATACCACTAACTTGCAAAACAAGCAAGGTTTTAATAGATTACTTGCATAACAAGCAAGGCAACACTTAATGAAATTTTAAGTGCTTATATGGTGTGCAATCAAGTGTGCTACTTATATGGCAACCAAGAAGCCCATAGTAGTTACTTTGGTTTGAAAAACACATGTTGATATGCACATGATCTTCTCATCCAACAAAGGTACACAAAGTAGTTCACAACATTTCATGCTCCAAACTCACTTAAACAAGCATAAGTCTTTAACCATTCATATAGATGCCAAACCTTGGCCCCAAAGCATCCAACATATGTACATGTCCAAAACCATCCATAAGGTCATACACATAACTTGGCACATAAGTCAAGCAAAACCAACACAAAGCTAGGTATCCAAGACTACATATATATACACAAAATGGTAGTCTACCTAGTATCCAACATAGCTACATGCCATAAACCCAAAAGTCTACCAAAGCCAAGTTATAGTACAATCCATGACCACTAATGGTCACATAGTACCTTAAGGATGCAGAGTTTAAGGGTTCCATCCTTCTTTTTCACAAATAACACAGGTGCTCTCCAAGGAGACACACTAGGTCTAATGAACCCTTTTTCTAGCAGTTCATCCAACTGCTTCCTGACTTCTACCATCTCAAGCACTGCCATTCTATATGGAGCAGTAGATACTGGTGCTGCTCCTGGTACCAACTTTATTTCAAACTCCACCTCTCTTGAGGGTGGCAAACCAGGTAGGTCTGTAGGGAACACTCCTGGGAAATCTTGAACTATAGGTATTTTCCTAAGTTCATCTGATACTTCCTGGTCATTTAATTCTAGGCATTCCTGTTCACTTTCTGGAGTTATCATCTCCAGTACTTCCAAGTGATAGTCCCTGGCTAACTTTAAGGATTTATCTAGATCATATGGTATTTCACCAGGCATTATTTATTGTCTAGCCTGAAAATCAACAACTACTTTGTTCTCTCCTAACCAATTCATGCCTAAGATCACATCATATCAATGTGTCTCTAGTACTATGAAATTAGTTCTCAATTTCAGGTTGCCTATTTGTAATTCACAGTTTTCAACCATGTAATAGGCAAACAAGACTTCATTGCCAGCTGTTCTCACCAAGTACATGTTGGTCATATATTTTACTTCTAGATTCATGGTCTTAACCAAGCTAGTAGATACTACAGACAATGAAGCTCCAGTATCAAACAGAACAGATACTAACTGGCCATTAAGGTAAATTGTACCTTTCAGGGCTCTCCTGCTAGTCCTTTCCTAACTAGTCTCTTTTCCTGCATCCTCAGCCTCAGGTGTTTCCTGCCCTCTTCTGGAAGATTCCAGTTGAAACACCCTCCCTGGAAGTGTGCCAGGCCTTCTTTGTTCCTGAGGTACTCTAGGTGCCGACCTCCCTCCCTGAGCTGGCCCTTGAGTCCTCAACTGGGGCACAAGCATTTGCCTACTGGGTCCCCTGGGATTAAAAGTTCCCAGCAATTTCCTGTTGTCCACACCCCTCTTTGGGCAATTTCTAACCCAGTGATCTCGGGCTCCACACCTATGACAACCAGTGAAAGCCTTGAAGCATGGCTTGTTGCCATGAAACTTCCCACAGGTTCTGCACTGAGGACCATATTGTTGTGGTTATGATCCTCTTTCTTTCTTACTCATTTTCCTGCTTCCTCCTACATCCTTCTCTTCTCTCGGCCTTTTTGATTGCTGGCCCTTATGAACCCCGCTTCCACTGCCAGGCCCACTTTTGAATTGTTCCTGGAACTCCCGCTCCAAAGCCAGGGCACTTTGCATGACTGTGTAGTAATCCCTAGCTCCTATTGCGCTGAGTATCTGCCTTAATTCAGGTCTCAGCCCCCTGATGAACCTCTTCATTCTCAGCTCTTCCTGTCCTTCATATTGTGGGGCATACCTAATCAAACTATTGAACCTTTGCTCATACTCCAGCACACTGAGGTCCCCCTACTCTAACTGGTGAAACTCTACTTATTTTTGGTCTTTCTGGGCCTCACTTACATACTGTTGATGAAAGACCTGGAGGAAATCTGCCCATTTCATAGATCTCCTCCTGTCTGGGGGTCTCCTCTGATTCCTCTCTCGGTAGCTTCTCTGAACTGCCCTCCACCAAAGTTCAGCATTTCCTTCTAGCCTAAAAGTGGCTAGCAATACCTTCTGAGTTGAGGTGACTTTCATTGTCTCAAATATCTTCTCTACTTGATACACCCAGAACTCTGCCTCATCTTGGTCACATCCTCCTCTGAAAACTGGAGGTTTTAATGCCAGGAATCCCTCCAACTGGCCCTCCTTTAGTCCTCCTCTTCTATACCTTCCTCTGCTTTCCTCTCTGCCACTAGATTTATCTCTTGATGACCTGCTCCTCATTGTGGCCTCCTCAGTAGAGGGTTCAGTCCCTCTGGAGTATATGTATGCATCCCTCTCCTCTATGTCTGGGCTATCATCTTCTTCCTCCTCAATTATGGGCTCTTGCCTCACCTCTGATCTCATTCTCCTGGCCCTAGGATGCCTTCTTTCCTCATCTGCTTCCTCTTCCTCTTGATTCCACCCTGCTCTACTAGATTGATCATATCCCACTGGCTCTTTGCTAGGCCTTCTCCTTCTCCTTCTCCCTTCTGTCTCTACTGGTTCTGATTCCTCCTGGTTCTAGGCTTGGCCTCTAGCCAAGGATTGCATTCCCAGCACTAATTGAGCCATAGTGGCATGTAGTGACTCCATCATTACCTCCATTCTCTCTTTTCTGTCCCTGCTAGGTCCAGGTACTCGTAACTTGGCATTTGGCTCTTCGTCCAAACTATGTTCCATATCTTCTGCCTATGTTTCAGGCACATTTTCCTACAGTCCCTCTGTGCGATGGGCTGTAGTGTCTCCCCCTTGTCTCAGGGAATCTCTATCCCTGCCTCTTGTTCTCATCCTGCACTTTCAATTGCAGATATTCACATATATCCAATAATAAGTTAGACCTAAGTGGGACACTATCTAGGCTATGCTCTGATCATACTAAACCCAAGCAGGCTCTGATACCAAACAAAGCCTGTCACACCTCACACAGGCCCTGGCCCATAAGTTTTTAGTTTAACTCTCAAACCCACAACTCAAATTCTAATTCTCTAATTCGGCCAAGCAAGCAATGGCAACATTAAGTCTTATTTTCTTAAGGTGGGAAGCCTGGGAGGTGGCCCAGGAGGCTTTAAAGACAAATCCATTAATTACTTGCAGCAGATGCAAGGCCCAATACCACTAACTTGCAAAACAAGCAAGGTTCTAATAGATTACTTGCATAACAAGCAAGGCAACACTTAATGAAATTTTAAGTGCTTATATGGTGTGCAATCAAGTGTGCTACTTATATGGCAACCAAAAAGCCCACAATAGTTACTTTGGTTTGAAAAACACATCTTGATATGCACATGATCTTCTCGGCCAACAAAGGTACACAAAGTGGTTCACAACATTTCATGCTCCAAACTCACTTAGACAAGCATAAGTCCTTAACCATTCATATAGATGCCAAACCTTGGCCCCAAAGCATCCAACATATGTACATGTCCAAAACCATCCATAAGGTCATACACATAACTTGGCACATAAGTCCAGCAAAACCAACACAAAGCTAGGTATCCAAGACTACATATATATACACAAAATGGTAGTCTACCTAGTATCCAACATAGCTACATGCCATGAACCCAAAAGTCTACCAAAGCCAAGTTATAGTACAATCCATGACCACTAATGGTCAAATAGTACCTTAAGGATCCCATACAAAAGCACACACTGCAACACCAACCCAATAGCCATGTTCATTGTCATAAAGGTGAACACTATGATCAGAGCCAAAGTCCAAGTATCCATACTGCACTCCTAGACAGGTCCCCCACACTATAAGCCTGCAAACTTAGTCCATAAGTCTCGGCCAACATGATATAAGACTTGTAATGAACCAAAATCAATAAGCCAAGCACACATTGGCACATACCTTGACAGTAAAGCAAGCTAGCACAAAACACAAGCACAAAACAAGCAAGCACTATTCAGGCCGAATATCTTTTCCTGAAAAACAAGTAGGATGGGCAGTGAGTATAAAACTCAGTAGAGTTCACTTGATATACAACTCAACTAAGAGTTTATTTAGTTAAGCTGAGTAAACAACTCAAAGCTTAACCTCCCATTAGCTCAACATAACCTGCAAAACAAACACAAAGACAAGGAAAACCAAACATATACATATACATGCTAGATAACCGAGGCATATAAGCAATAATAGTGAATGTTGGGTTAGCAAGCACATAGAATTCACCAAAGCACACAAAACACACACACACACCACTAAGTGCTCTCGGCCAAGTTCTCCATAACATGTGCCCATGTGCATTTTGCACACATAACTTCATCCAATACTCCACTTCCACTTAGAGCTCCAAAATGCTTAGCAAATAGGCCACATTTACTAGCATTTCTAGCACATGTACAATAGTCAATTAGCTAATCAACACTTAAACCGAATATATTCACAATAGCCCATCAAGCAACTAAGGTCATTTGGAAAATTTAACCATCACTTAGCTACTCTAAACACTTGAACCATGGTAATTCACCAAGCAAAATCAAGTGTTAAGTGAACCCTACCTCAATAGTGCTTTCGGCCACAAACCAACTTTCAATGCCCAAGTGTTCTTCACTCAATTTAGCCAACCACAACAACAATTAGGCATTAACAACTCTTATTCATGGATTAATTTCCATGTATTCAAAGAAGAACACCAAGTTACTATAGTTCATACTCTCGGCCAAATACACATTTCCACACATTGACGTTCCTCACTAATTTAGCCCAACATATAACCATCTAAGCATCATTAAACCTTGTTCATGGAACCATTACCATGTAATCAAGGGAAGAACATGAAATTACCTCAAGTTGACCTTTCGGCCAAGCATCAAACTTTCATACCTTGATGTTCTTCACTCAAAATAGCCTATCACAAGATTAATTAGGCATCAATAAACTTTAATCATGGATTAATTTCCATGTAAACAAGGAAGAACACCAAGCTACTTCAAATAATACTTTCGGCCACCACTTGGTTTCCAAACCCAAACATCACTTGCTCAATTAGCCTAGTATAACATCAATTGAGCACTCAAACTCCTTGTTCATGGAAGAACTACCATGGAATCAAGGAAATATACAAGTTACCTTAAATCCCTAGCTTGATTGGCTCGGCCCTTCAACGTTTCTTCATGAACAAAGCTTGATTTCAAGTAGTCTTGTGCCGAAACCAAGCTTCCAAACTTGAATCCCTCAACTGCCTCCAAGTTTGCTTGAATTCAAGACCAATTTGAGAGAGAAAGCTCAAGAACTTAGGCTAGCAAGCTATCGGCCAAGGAAGGATGGAACAAGCCTGAAATGGCCAAACAAATGGCCTTGACTAACTCCGGCCATAGGACACTTGTACTCAAATTGGTAATATGCTAGCTTTTGGCCTCCCTTTATTTGCATGGATCAATGAAGCCCACACTTGCTCACGGTCACACATGCACCATTAAAACATGTATTTACTTGGCACTTTAGTCACCTCATGGCCAATAATGCCATGCACATGCCAAACACGAGTACCAAGGTGCCATTTCTTCCGAATAAAATCGGCCATGTAACTAGAACAAGTTCTAGTTAGTCTAACTAGAACAATGATGGCTTACACCTTAGTGGAAGACATGATGTGACTAGTTATCATTGTTGTCTCCCTTAAATTGGCCTAGTTTTGTACTAGTCACCATAAATATTTGCATGGCCGAAATTACCTTCTTCAACATTGTGGTCTTATTTGTACCACTAGTTAAGTATGCAATCTGGTCCCCTTTCTTTGATTTCTGTCAGTTTCCCCATAGTCCAGTTTCTAAGTGCAGTTAGGTCCTGAAAGTTTCCAGCTTTGCACATACATCACTGCACCAGTTCCCTTATCTCTTTCACATCATTTTTCTTTGTTCCTTGGCCTAAGCCAAGCACTTAGGAGGTGAGCCTAATAGTAGCTTTATGCCGAGGTTAGCCATGAATTCTCAGAACCCTCTGTCGGCATACTGGGTACCATTGTCGGCCACTATTACTCTTGGTATGCCAAATCGGCATATGAAGTTTTTCCAAATGAACTTTTGGGTATCCCTCACTGAGATCAATGCCAAAGGCTCCGCTTCGATCCATTTAGTGAAGTAGTCTACTGGAACTATGCAGAACCTCAGCCTGCCGGGGGCTGTTGGGAGAGGTCCAATGAGGTCAATACCCCAGACGGCAAAGGGGCAAGGGTAATTTGCCAAAGTTATTTTCTCCGAGGGTAGCTTCTGGATGTTGGCGTTCCTTTGGCAATTGTCACATTTTCTTACAAAGTGCCTTGCATCCTTTCTTAAGGTAGTCTAGAAGTAACCTTGGTGAATATTACTCCGGCGAGGG
The DNA here is from genome assembly GCA_005392925.1 of Aquilaria sinensis. Lineage (NCBI taxonomy): Eukaryota > Viridiplantae > Streptophyta > Magnoliopsida > Malvales > Thymelaeaceae > Aquilaria > Aquilaria sinensis. The sequence continues at coordinate 119,525 of SMDT01000662.1, read as the reverse complement.
CGTCTATTCCTATGTGAGAACCACAGGCCCCCTCATGAACTTCTTGAAGGACTATTCTGACATCCTTTTCACTTATGCATCTCTATAAGGGACTTGCATACCTCTGTCTATATAGTTCATCCCCGATGAGGAAGTATCTCCCGGAGTGCTTTCGTACCTTTGCAGCCTCGGTAGGGTCTTCGGGGAGTGCCGAAGTTGCCAGGTATTTTTTGATGGAATCTTGCCATCCTTCTTCCGAGGTTGCTATGCACATTAACTCCGTGCTAGGTTGTTTTAGCACCTCGGTGGGTTCCTTGGATTTGGCCAAGGTATCGGCTTGAGCGTTATCTCTTCGAGGCACGTTTTCTATTTGTACCGAGTCGAACTCTTTAATGAGCTTCTTGACGAGGTCATGGTATTTTGCCAAGGTTGGATCCTTTGCAGCGTAATCTCCTTTCATTTGCCGGACTACTAGCTGCAAGTCGCTGTGGGCCTTAAGGTTTTTTACACCGACTCTTCTGGCCAGTTTTAGTCCTGCTATGAGGGCTTCATATTCGGCGATGTTATTGGTGACATCAAAACCGAATTTGATGGCTTTGGTGGCTTCCATGCCTTCGGGCCCCCGAAGAACCACTCCAGCGCCTTGGTGTTCGGCGCCTGAGGCTCCATCGACGAAGAGTTTCCACTCTGGTTCAATCCTTATCAGATCTTCCGAGGTAACTTCAGCATCCTCGATTCCTGGAATTTCGACGATGAAATCTGCCAATGCTTGGGCCTTTATTGCTCTTCTTGGCTCGTAAGTGATGTCATACTCTCCGAGCTCGATACACCATTTTGACAGCCTTCCCGAATGCTCTACCTTTTTCATTATGTCACGTAGAGGTAGGTTGCTTCGGACAATGATGGGATGTCCTTGAAAGTAGGGCCGTAGCCTTCTACCCGCGAGCACTAAGGCATAGATGGCTTTTTGGAGCAATGGGTATCTGACCTCGGCGCCATGCAGGGACTTGCTTACATAATATACTGGCCACTGCCTCCCACCCTCTTCTTTCACTAGGACTGAACTCACAGCTTTTTCAGTGACGGCGAGGTAGAGGATGAGAGGTTCTCCTTCCCGCGGTTGCCGAAGTGTTGGCAGACGGGTTAGGTAGCTTTTAAGCTCATCCCAAGCTTTCTGACATTCTGGGTTCCAAGGGTGCTCCTCGATTCTGGAGTTGCCTTCGCTTCTGGGTGCTTTGGTAAGCACCTTGAAGAATGGTCAACATCGGTCGCCGTACCTGGAAATGAATCTACTAAGGGAAGTGATTCTTCCGGTAAGCCTTTGTATATCTTTAATGGTTGTAGGTGTTCAGAAACCTAGCAAGGCTTTGACCATTTCCGGGTTGGCGTCTATTCCCCTCTCTAACACCATAAACCCAAGGAACTTACCTGCACTCACTCCAAACACGCACTTCTCGGGATTAAGGCGAATGCCGAACTCCTGAAGTCGTTGAAAGGTTTCACCTAAGTCACTGATATGATTACTAGGCATTTTGCTCTTAACTATCATATCATCGATATGCACTTCCATATTCCTCCTGATCTGGGAGTTGAATACCTTATTCATCAACCTCTGATAGGTAGCCCCTGCATTTTTAAGCCCGAAGGGCATTCTTACGTAGCAGTAGGTACCAACCTCGGTGATGAAGGCGGTTTTTTCTTCATCTTCGGGGTTCATCTGAATTTGATAATACCCACTGAAGGCATCAAAGAAGTTGAGAAGACCGTACTCGGCGGTTGAATCCACCAATTGGTCGATGGCTGGCAAAGGGTAAGAGTCCTTTGGACAGGCATCATTCAGGTTCCGAAAATCGATGCACATTCGGAGCTTTTCACTCCCTTCCTTTGTGGCGATAACCACGTTACTAAGCCATTCGGGGTATTTAACCTCTCTTATTACCCCTGCCTCAATCAGGCGCCTAACCTTGGCTTTAACGAAGGAATTCTTATGAGACGATAGGTTCCATTTTTTCTGCCGAACCGGCCTAGCGTCCGGGCGAACTTTGAGACTATGGTGGATTATGCTGGGGTCGACCCCAGGCATGTCTTTCGGAGAGTAGGCGAATAGATCTTTGTTCATTAACAAGAAAGATACAAGCCTATCTTTGTCACCCTTGGCCAATTTTTTCCCTACTCGGGTGTTCCGGCCGGGGATCAGCTCTACATCTTCTGTTTCTACTTTCTCCAACTCTTCTATTTCCTCCCTTGTGGTCATTTCACCTGTTATGACTGCTTTTTCCATAGCCGAAGTCTGTACTTGGACCTTGGCCGGGCTTTGTCTAGCCTTGGTGAAGACCTTCCTGACTTCGGCTTGGTCGATGAAGATCTCTGCATCTCCTTCTTTGGTTGCGAAGGTGACCGTTAAGTACTTTACATCTGGGCGGATGTGGAGATTGCCTTGAGTTTGCCTCCCGAGGATGGCGTTGTATGATGAGGGAACATCAATGACGATGAATCTCGTCATAACGGAGGCAAATAGTTCTTCCTGATTCTGAGGCGAGGTCCCTTTCAACATTAGGGGTAGATCGATGCATCCAAGAACTGGGAGCTCGGATGGCCCAACCCCAAAGGTGGGGGAATTGACTGTGTTGAGGTCGCCTTTTGAGATGCCTAATTTAGGCAGTAGGTGCGAGAAGATGACGTCGGTGTTGGAGCCGTCATCCAGGAGTACTCTTTTGACGTCCCAACTCCCTATCCTTGCCGTGACCAGGAGTGGGTCATCGTGGGGGAACTTTACAGTAGACCCGTCTTTTCGTACGAGCCTTTTCGGCGAGTTGCCATACTCCATCATGGAGATTTCTCTTATCTTCCTTTTCCTTTCGGCCGAGGGTATCCCTGTAGTGATGGTCTGGATGACCCCTGCCGATGGTGGTGGATTCTTTCGAGGACTTCGGTCCCGATGTCTGTCGGAATCATAGTCCTCCTCGTCCCCCCTTCTTTGTTCTTCCTTTCTTCCCTTCGGAGAAGGCATCCGCAGGTACCGGCGAAGTTGGCCCTGCTTTATCAGGGACTCGATGTACTTCCTTAACTGGAAGCAGTCTTCAGTGTCGTGGCCATGATCTCGGTGGAATTGGCAGAACTTTTTCATGTTCTTCTTATTTTCCGAGGTCATGGCCTTTGGCCTTGGGACTGTAGTCCCTTGCCTTTCTAAGGCCATAAGAATGCTGGCCCTCGTGGCGTTCAGGGGAGTGAACGTCATTGGCCTTTTACCCTTTTGTTTTCGGGGCCTTCCTCCTACCTCATTCTGGTGTCGAGGCTGGTGGCTTGGTCCTTCGGGCCGAGGGTGTTCCACCCATTCTGAGTTCTTCGGCCGTCATGTGATGTTCGCCTCTTCGGTAGAACTCCATCAGAGTGTCTGAAGGGTCTTTAAAGAACTCATAAAAGAGCTGGGAGTCCCTCCGAAGTCCTCTTATCATTGCGAGGATATGGATCTCGGGCCGAAAGTCGGGTACACTTAGTGCTTCTCGGTTCAACCTTTCGACATAGTCGCGAATGGTTTCTCCACTTCGCTGCGCTATGTTGAACATCTGTCCTGGCATCTTGGCTGTTGGCCTGCTGCCAATGAAGTGCTGGGTGAAGGCAGTAGACAGCTCTTGGAAACTTAGCAAGGTTCCATGAGCCAGGGAGTTATAACACGCCGTCGCCGGACCGGAGAGGGTCACCTCAAAACACTTGCAGAGGGTAGCGTCATCCGCGCCGTGGAGCACCATACTTTGCTTGTACTTCATTAGGTGCACCTGAGAGTCACTACGCCCGTTGTAGGTTTCCAGGCATGGCACCCTGAAGTCACTAGGCATAGGCACCTCTACCACTTCCCGCACAAAAGGTGACTCTGCTTCGGTATAAGCGTTAGACAATCTTGACCAGACTGGTTTCCGGGAGATCTGCCTCTCTGTTAGTGTTGTGCCCAAAAACCCAATCATGAGATGATTGTATTTTTTTCACATTAAGTCATGATATTTTATTAAGGCATTAATCCAGCAATTATGTTCGTTGTTTTGTTTCTGCGTAACGTAATAAACTTAGTTGTAACCCTAGAAAAATGATATTTTAAACGTCCCTGGCCTAGTATTATTATGGAGCGGGTTGCAATAATACATAATGACTAACATATGTGGAGACTAATATGAGATATGTAGTCTACATATGGGTACAAGTTGGAGAACATGTGTACTAGACCGACCCACCATGAGAACACTTCATGGATCGTTATATGAGTTCATAAGTGATTCTCATATTGATCATGGTATATGTAGTCCTTCGACCTAAGATCATCAAGGTTCCCTACATGTGAATCACATACTTTGATACTTCCCTTTGTTGCTCATAACTGAGTGAACTTGAAGGAGGTCATTGGGTATGTCACATATCATGAGGAGGGCTTTCTATGATCAAGATGGGATTTATCCCTCCTATGTAACGGGAGTGATATCTTCGAGCCCCTTGATAGAGTAAGACTGAGAAAAATGCATGGCCATGCTCGGATGAGTTGATAGATGATATCAATGTCATCAGTTTAAGTTAGTCTACTCGGTAATCAAGAAACCAAAGATTGGGCTATACGAGAGTGACACATTCCATGTCTCGTGCTTAGTCTTGATATCTTGGACAAAGGGACAATGGCATATATCGGTGATGATCATAAAGGTTTAGTCGAATCATCAACAATCTTGTCACTTTGGTAGCAATGATGTGTTGCTAGACACCGCTCACTGCTTATGATCATAAATGTGATTTATGATCATTGCCAACGTGGTAAAAGCCTATTGGGTCGCACACATAGAGCTATTTGGATCATTAGAGTGCATGGGCTAATAATTTGGGTTTTGGTTTCACAATAATTTCGTATTAACAATGGGCCTAATAGTTGAGCCATTATTAAGCCCAAAATTAAAGCCTAATTGGATTAGGGCTTTGAAACCCATTAGGCCTGGAAGTTGAGTCTCACTATAAATACAACTTCTAGTGAGAAATTCGCGGGTCTCCTTGCCCTAGCCTCTCAAAAGGACAGCCACACTCTTCTCTTGCAATTCCTTGAAGGACGCAAGCTAGCACTACGAGCGCAAGAGAAACGCATCTGCCAGGACGTGGTGGAAGCGTGGTGATCCTGAGAGGCTCATATGGATACCATAGAGAGCCTGAACATGTCAACTGTTCAGGTTTTGTGATTCGACTCTACAGTTGAGTAAGAGATCTCAACCAAAAGTTAGGTATGAAAATTTTTGAACACCCGGTTTACCCCGTTTCACTTGGATCCTGGAGGGTTTCGGTTAAATTCCACTGCGCTGACCCGCCAGCGGGACCACCGTATGCGAAGCGCCAGATAAATAAAAACTGGTAAATCAACGCGTGAAAATTGGCATGCATCTTTATTGAATGAGATTTGACATGGTATGCTGATTGGTGTTTGAAGCATGGTGCATGCTTATAGCCCCTGATTGGTTGTACTTATAAATACGACCTATGAGTCGTGCCTTTTCTTATCACTCTCATTGTACATTCTCTTCTCACCTTACTCCCCTCGAATGTAACTCGAGGTTTCTATTATTGATGTAATGGTGCATTATGGGATCATCCAAGGTGGAATGTCCAAGGATCATCCAAGGAGGTATGTCCAAGGAGGTGACAACAAAAGGGCTGCCAAGAAAGGAAGAGAATGAGCTTGTGAAGACTCTTTTCTTTTCTTAGGCTTTTATGATATTCTCATTGGCTTGAGAATATCGCATAGTTTGGGCTATAACCATGTCACGTTTACTTTCTTGAATGCATGAGATGCATGTTTTATATTTGTATGTGATGCATGTATAAGACAACCGGAGATAACAAATTGGTGAGATCAAAATGAAAAATCCCTCAAAAAAATATTAAGTCATTAAATGTGATGCCTTCCAAATGTTGGCACTCGTCAAGACTTTGATCAACATTAGGTGGGTTTGCCAAAGCAAAGCACCTATGTTCATCTTGGTAAGGCGCGATGGGATAATAGTGATATCCAAATTGCTAACTTTGGGTCTGACTTAACTAAGTCATCCTAATAGGATTAGGGACTTAGAGGCATAGAGTTGGGCTTAAGCTCATGAGATGAGCTTGGACAAGTGTTGTTCACCCAACTATCCAAGAGTTGCATGAGATGCAATTGGCAAGGAGTTGCCTACCTAAATAGCTGTAACTTGAGAGAAAAGCCAAAGCTGACTCAGGTTGTGGTCAAATATGGATCTTGGCCCACTAGAATACCTTAGCGCCGAGGTGTTCCGAAATAATATCGAGGGTTATTATTTTGAGGAAAATAGTGGGAGTATCGTTTAATAAAAGTCCTTATTAAATGAATTAAAATACATGACTCTTACACTGCATATTTACTATTATAGATAACCATGGCACAAAACACATCGACACTTTCGTTGCAATCAATCATTGAGAAGGAAAAACTGAATGGGACCAACTTTCTCAAATGGTACCGAAACTTGAGGATAGTCCTCAAGCAAGAGAGAAAGGCTTATGTCCTAGAGTAGCCCATTCCGAATGAGCCTGCTGCCACTGCTCCAAGAGCTGAAAGGGATGCTCATAAGAGGCATTCTGATGATGCTTTGGATGTTGCATGCCTCATGCTTATTACCATGGAATCTGAGCTTCAAAAGCAACATGAGAACATGGGGGCGTTCGATATGATCGAACATCTCAAAATGCTTTTCCAAGAGCAAGCTAGGCATGAGAGGTTTGAGACCTCTAAGGCATTGTTTCAGTGCAAGATGTCTGAGGGAAGTCCCGTGGGTCCTCATGTGCTCAAGATGATTGGGTACATTGAGAATCTTGAGAGTTTGGGATTTGCTCTTCAGAAAGAGTTGGCTATTGATGTAGTCTTTCAATCGTTGCCTGAAAGCTACAGTCAGTTTGTCATGAACTATAACATGAACGACCTTGACAAGTCCCTCCCTGAATTGCTCAACATGTTGAGAACTGCTGAGCAAAACCTTAAGAAGGCTAAGCCCATTTTGATGGTTCAAAAGGGCAAGGGAAAAGGAAAAGCCAACAAGAAGAAGGATAAAGCTAATGGAAAGTCCAATGCTAGTTCTTCTTCAGCTGCACTGAAACCAAAGGGTGGTGTGGCAAAGGAAGGGGAGTGCTTCCATTGTAAGCAACCTGGACACTGGAAGCGCAACTGCAAGCTCTATCTTGAAGAACTTGCTAAGGAAAAGGGAAGTAAGACTTCCACTTCAGGTATTTTTGTTATAGAGGCTAACTTTTCTACTTCCTCATCTTGGGTATTGGATAATGGATGTGGATCTCACATTTGTGCAAATGTGCAGGATCTAAGTAGAAGTAGAAGATTGGCCCGAGGTGAAGTGGACCTACGTGTTGGAAATGGAGCAAGGGTTGCTGCCTTAGCCGTAGGGACTTATGTTCTCACTTTACCTAGTGGATTAGTTTTAGAATTAGACAACTGCTACTTTGTGCCTACTATTAGTAGAAATTTGATTTCTGTTTCTTGTTTGGACAAGAAAGGTTTTTCATTTATAATAAAGGACAAATGTTGTTCTATTTATTTGAATAAAATCTTTTATGGCAGTGCTCAACTTAGCAATGGGTTGTATGTTCTAGACCTCGAAGATCCAATCTATAATGTGAATACCAAGAAGGTCAGATTAAATGATTCGAACCCGACCTATCTCTGGCACTGTCGCTTGGGCCATATAAATGAGATCCGCTTATCCAAGCTCCATAATGATGGATTCTTGGACTCATTTGATTTTGAATCATATGAGACATGTGAGTCATGTTTGTTGGGCAAGATGACCAAAGCCCAATTCACAGGGCAAAGTGAAAGGGCTAATGAGTTACTAGGACTCATACATAGTGATGTATGTGGCCATTGTTAGTATTGTGCCCAAAAAGCCAATCATGAGATGATTGTATTTTTGCACATTGAGTCATGATATTTTATTGAGGCATTAATCCAGCAATTATGTTTGTTGTTTTGTTTCTGCGTAACGTAATAAGCATAATTGTAACCCTAGAATAATGATATTCTTAAACGTCCCTAGTCTAGTATTATTGTGGAGCGGGTTGCAATAATACATAATGACTAGCATATGTGGAGACTAATATGAGATATCTAGTCTACATATGGGTACAAGTTGGAGAACTTGTGTACTGGACCGACCCACCATGAGAACACTTCATGGATCGTTATATGAGTGTCATAAGTGATTCTCATAGTGATCATGGTATATGTAGTCCTTCGACCTAAGATCATCAAGGTTCCCTACATGTGAGTCACATACTTTGATACTTTCCTTTGTTGCTCGTAACTGAGTGAACTTGAAGGAGGTCATTGGGTATGTCACATATCATGCGGAGGGATTTGTATGATCAAGATGGGATTTGTCCCTCCTATGTAACGGGAGTGATATCTTCGGGCCCCTTGATAGAGTGAGACTTAGAAAATGCATGGCCATGCTCGGATGAGTTGATATACGATATCAATGTCATCAGTTTAAGTTGGTCTACTCGGTAATCAAGAAACCAAAGATTGGGCTATACGAGAGTGACACATTCCATGTCTCGTGCTTAGTCTTGATATCTTGGACAAAGGGACAATGGCATATATCGGTGATGATCATAAAGGTTTAGTCGATTCACCGACAATCTTGTCACTTGGGTAGCAATGATGTGTTGCTAGACACCGCTCATTGCTTATGATCATAAATGTGATTTATGATCATTGCCAACATGGCAAGAGCCTATTGGGTCGCACACATAGAGCTATTTGGATCATTAGAGTGCATGGGCTAATTATTTGGGTTATGGTTTCACTTTAATTTTGTATTAATAATGGGCCCAAGAGTTGAGCCATTATTAAGCCCGAAATTAAATCCTAATTGGATTAGGGCTTTGAAACCCATTAGGCCTGGAAGTTGAGTTTCACTATAAATACAACTTTTAAGTGAGAAATTCGCAGGTCTCCTTGCCCTAGCCTCCAAAAAGGACAGCCACACTCTTCTCTTGCAATTCCTTGGAGGACGCAAGCTAGCACTGCGAGCGCAAGAGAAACGCATCTGTCGGGACGTGGTGGAAGCGTGGTGATCCCGAGAGGCTCGTGTGGATACCATAGAGAGCCTGAACACGTCAACTGTTCAGGTTTTGTGATTCAACTCTACAGTTGAGTGAGAGATCTCAACCGAAAATTAGGTATGAAAATTTTCAAACACCCGGTTTACCCCGTTTCACTTGGATCCTAGAGGGTTTCGGTTAAATTCCACTGCACTGTTTGGCTCCCGAAACCCAACAGTGGTATCAGAGCTACTGGTGAAACCCTAAATCGGGATTGAGTGTTGAATCGCATGATGCTATGTGTTCGGTTGCTTTTCGGCCATGATTAATTAGATTGATTCAAGATGCATGAAACTGGAATTCGTAATGAACATATGAGATATATGAAGAAACGACACAAATTGGTTAATGAGATTAATCTCAAATTGAATGGTATGAGATACCTATATGGATTAGGATTCTTGCAATAGTTGCAGAAACCCTAGCTTGGTTCGGATTCAGCCTGTTCAGGCACTGAAAGTAAGGTATTTTTGGTGGCTCGAATAGAGGAGTCTCGGGTGCCTACTTTCTCAAAATACAAGATTTCGGGCTAAGCAATTGTAAGAAAATTTTTTGCGCAGGGGGGCGCTGCCCCCCACGCCCCCCGCAAGGGCGGCTCCCCTTGACCTCGTCCGCTGACCGGTCAGCGGAACCACCGCCCACTGACAGGCCAGCGGGACCGCCATATGCGAAGCGCCACATAAATAAAAACTGGTTAATCAACGCGCGAAAATTGGCATGCATCTTTGTTGAATGAGATTTGACATGATATGCTGATTGGTGTTTGAAGCATGGTGCATGGTTATAGCCCTTGATTGGTTGTACTTGTAAATACGGCCTGCGAGTCGTGCCTTTTCTTATCACTCTCATTGTACATTCTCTTCTCACCTTACTCCCCTCGAATGTAACTCGAGGTTTCTATTATTGATGTAATGGTGCATTATGGGATCATCCAAGGTGGTATGTCCAAGGATCATCCAAGGTGGTATGTCCAAGGAGGTGACAACAAAAGGGCAACCAAGAAAGGAAGAGAAGGAGCTTGTGAAGACTCTTTTCTTTTCTTAGGCTTTTATGATATTCTCATTGGCTTGAGAATATCGCATAGTTTGGGCTATAACCATGTCACATTTATTTTCTTGTAAGCATGAGATGCATGTTTTATATTTGTATGTGATGCATGTATAAAACAACCGGAGATAACAAATTGGTGAGATCAAAAGAAAAAATCCCTCAAACAAATATTAAGTCATTAAATGTGATGCCTTCCAAATGTTGGCACTCGTCAAGACTTTGATCAACATTAGGTGGGTTTGCCAAAGCAAAGCACCTATGTTCATCTTGGTAAGGCGCGATGGGATAATAGTGATATCCAAATTGCTAACTTTGGGTTCGACTTAACTAAGTCATCCTAATAGGATTAGGGACTTAGAGGCATAGAGTTGGGCTTAAGCTCATGAGATGAGCTTGGACAAGTGTTGTTCACCCAACTATCCAAGAGTTGCATAAGATGCAATTGGCAAGGAGTTGCCTACCTAAATAGCTGTAACTTGAGAGAAAAGCCAAAGCTGACTCAGGTTGTGGTCAAATATGGATCTTGGCCCACTAGAATACCTTAGCGCCGAGGTGTTCCGAAATAATATCGAGGGTTATTATTTTGAGGAAAATAGTGGGAGTATCGTTTAATAAAAGTCCTTATTAAATGAATTAAAATACATGACTCTTACACTGCATATTTACTGTTGTAGATAACCATGGCACAAAACACATCGACACTTTCGTTGCGATCGATCCTTGAGAAGGAAAAACTGAATGGGACCAACTTTCTCAAATGGTACCGAAACTTGAGGATAGTCCTCAAACAAGAGAGAAAGGCTTATGTCCTAGAGCAGCCCATTCCGAATGAGCCTGCTGCCACTGCTCCAAGAGCTGAAAGGGATGCTCACAAGAGGCATTCTGATGATGCTTTGGATGTTGCATGCCTCATGCTTATTACCATGGAATCTGAGCTTCAGAAGCAACATGAGAACATGGGGGCGTTCGATATGATCGAACATCTCAAAATGCTTTTCCAAGAGCAAGCTAGGCATGAGAGGTTTGAGACCTCTAAGGCATTGTTTCAGTGCAATATGTCTGAGGGAAGTCCCGTGGGTCCTCATGTGCTCAAGATGATTGGGTATATTGAGAATCTTGAGAATTTGGGATTTGCTCCTCAAAAAGAGTTGGCTATCGATGTAGTCTTGCAATCGTTGCCTGAAAGCTACAGTCAGTTCGTCATGAACTATAACATGAACGACCTTGACAAGTCCCTTCCTGAATTACTCAACATGTTGAGAACTGCTGAGCAAAACCTTAAGAAGGCTAAGCCCATTTTTATGGTTCAAAAGGGCAAGGGAAAGGGAAAAGCCAACAAGAAGAAGGATAAAAGTTAATGGAAAGTCCAATGCTAGTTCTTCTTCAGCTGCACTGAAACGAAAGGGTGGTGTGGCAAAGGAAGGGGAGTGCTTCCATTGTAGGCAACCTGGACACTGGAAGCACAATTGCAAGCTCTATCTTGAAGAACTTGCTAAGGAAAAGGGAAGTAAGACTTCCACTTCAGGTATTTTTGTTATAGAGGCTAACTTTTCTACTTCCTCATCTTGGGTATTGGATACTGGATGTGGATCTCACATTTGTGCAAATGTGCAGGATCTAAGTAGAAGTAGAAGTAGAAGATTGGCCCGAGGTGAAGTGGACCTACGTGTTGGAAATGGAGCAAGGGTTGCTGCCTTAGCCGTAGGGACTTATGTTCTCACTTTACCTAGTGGATTAGTTTTAGAATTAGACAACTGCTACTTTGTGCCTACTATTAGTAGAAATTTGATTTCTGTTTCTTGTTTGGACAAGAAAGGTTTTTCATTTATAATAAAGTCATTTATAATAAAAGACAAATGTTGTTCTATTTATTTGAATGAAATCTTTTATGGTAGTGCTCAACTTAGCAATGGGTTGTATGTTCTAGACCTCGAAGATACAATCTATAATGTGAATACCAAGAAGGTCAGATTACATGATTCAAACCCGACCTATCTCTGGCACTGTCGCTTGGGCCATATAAATGAGACCCGCATATCCAAGCTCCATAAGGATGGACTCTTGGACTCATTTGATTTTGAATCATATGAGACATGTGAGTCATGTTTGTTGGGCAAGATGACCAAAGCCCCATTCATAGGGCAAAGTGAAAGGGCTAATGACTTACTAGGACTCATACATAGTGATGTATGTGGCCCTATGTCTACACAAGCTGGAGGAGGCTTCCAATACTTCATTACTTTCACTGATGACTTTAGCAGATATGGCTATGTGTATCTCATGAGACACAAGTCAGAATCCTTTGAAAAGTTCAAAGAATTCAAGAATGAAGTAGAGAATCAACTCGGGAAGAGTATCAAAGTGCTTCGATCAGATCGAGGTGGAGAGTACTTGGATCGAGAATTCCTTGACTATCTGAAGGAGTGTGGTATAGTATCACAACTCACTCCACCAGGTACACCTCAATGGAATGGTGTATCTGAAAGGAGAAATCGAACTCTGTTAGACATGGTTCGCTCTATGATGAGTCAAGCTGACCTTCCAAACTCCTTTTGGGGACATGCTCTAGAGACAGCCGCTTTTACACTAAACTGAGTTCCATCTAAATCGGTTCAAAAGACACCATATGAGATATGGAGTGGGAGGCGTCCCAATTTGTCTTTTATGAAGATTTGGGGCTGTGACGCTTATGTGAAATGTCAATCCTCTGAAAAACTAGGGCCCAAATCTCAAAAATTCCTTTTTGTTGGGTATCCCAAAGAAACAAAGGGTTACTATTTCTACAATCCTTCTGAGCAAAAAGTGTTTGTTGCTCGAACTGGTGTCTTTTTAGAGAAAGAGTTTATCTCTAAAGGAAAATCTCTAAAGGAACTAGTGGGAGGAAAGTAGAACTTGAAGAAATTCAAGAACAACAAGGAGACATCGAACCTGAAATGGAACCTGAACAGACACCACAAGATGTTGTGGTTCAAGAGTCTGTTCCTGTAGCACAGAGCCCACGTAGGTCTGGTAGGATTCGGCGTGAGCCTGAGAGATATGGATTTCTTGTGACTCACACCAGTGATGTGATGCTCATGGATCAGGATGAGCCCACAACCTACCAACAAGCTATGTCGGGGCCTGACTCTGAGAAGTGGCTAGTGGCCATGAAATCCGAGATGGAATCCATGTATGAAAACCAAGTATGGACTTTGGTTGACCCACCTGAAGGGGTAAAACCCATAGGGTGCAAATGGGTTTTCAAGAAGAAAACTGACATGGATGGTAATGTGATTACCTTTAAGGGACGATTGGTTGCAAAAGGTTTCAAGCAAATTCATGGTATTGACTATGATGAAACTTTTTCACCAGTTGCTATGCTTAAATCCATCCAAATTTTGTTTGCTATTGCTGCACACTATGATTATGAGATATGGCAAATGGATGTCAAAACTGCATTCCTAAATGGAAAGCTACTTGAGGATGTGTACGTGACACAACCTGAGGGTTTTGTCACTCCTGAGAATGCCAATAAAGTGTGCAAGTTGCAAAGGTCCATTTATGGACTGAAGCAAGCTTCTCGAAGTTGGAATCTTCATTTTGATGATGCAATCAAAGAGTTTGGTTTTATCAAAAATGAAGATGAACCTTGTGTCTACAAGAAGGTTAGTAGGAGCGCTATTGTCTTCTTGGTGTTGTATGTAGATGACATACTACTCATCGGGAATGACATTCCTGAGCTACAGTTTGTGAAGACTTGGCTGGGGAAATGTTTCTCTATGAAGGACTTGGGTGAAGCAGCCTATGTGTTAGGCATCAGGATCTATAGAGATAGATCTAGAAAGCTTCTTGGCCTAAGTCAAAGTACATATATTGACAAGGTGCTAAAGAGGTTTAGCATGCAAGATTCCAAGAAAGGCCCATGTCACATGGTATCACTCTTTCTAGATCTCAGTGTCCGAGTACACCCGAGGGGAGAGAGCGCATGAGTAAGATTCCATATGCCTCAGCAATTGGATCTATTATGTATGCCATGATATGTACTCGTTCCGATGTCTCATATGCTTTGAGCATGACGAGTAGGTACCAATCAAACCCCGGTGAGAGTCACTGGACAGCTGTTAAGAACATCCTTAAGTACATACGATGGACTAAGGATGCATTCTTGGTCTTTGGAGGTGAAGATGAGCTCGTTGTAAGGGGTTACACCGATGCAAGCCTCCAATCCGATAAGAATGATTTTAGATCGCAATCTGGTTATGTGTTTTGTATTGGTGGTGGTACTGTGAGCTGGAAGAGTTCAAAGCAAGAGATAGTAGCTAACTCTACAAAAGAATCTGAGTACACTGCCGCCTCTGATGCTGCGAAGAAGGCAGTTCGGATCAAGAAGTTCATCACTGAACTTGGAGTGGTTCCAAGCATTATCGACCCGATAGAGCTCTATTGTGACAACAATGGAGCAATCGCACAGGCTAAAGAACCTCGATCTCACCAGCAATCCAAACATATACTCTGACGCTATCATCTCATCGGGGAGATCATCGAGAGGGGTGATGTAAGGATACGTAGGACTTCGACAGACAGCAACGTAATTCTCATAGTAATCATGGTATATGTAGTCCTTTGACCTAAGATTGTCAAGGTTCCCTACATGTGAGTCACATACTTTGATACTTTCCTTTGTTGCTCGTAACTGAGTGAACTTGAAGGAGGTCATTGGGTATGTCACATATCATGCAGAGGGATTTGTATGATCAAGATGGGATTTGTCCCTCCTATGTAACGGGAGTGATATCTCTGGGCCCCTTGATAGAGTAAGATTGAGAAAAATGCATGGCCATACTTGGATGAGTTGATATACGATATCAATGTCATCAGTTTATGTTGGTCTACTCGGTAATCAAGAAACCAAAGATTGGGCTATACGAGAGTGACACATTCCATGTCTCGTGCTTAGTCTTGATATCTTGGACAAAGGAACAATGGCATATATCGGTGATGATCATAAAGGTTTAGTCGAATCATCAACAATCTTGTCACTTGGGTAGCAATGATGTGTTGCTAGACACCGCTTATTCCTTGTTATCATAAATGTGATTTATGATCATTGCCAACGTGGTAAGAGCCTATTGGGTCGCACACATAGAGCTATTTGGATCATTAGAATGCATGGGCTAATAATTTGGGTTTTGGTTTCACAATAATTTCGTATTAATAATGGGCCCAACAGTTGAGCCATTATTAAGCCTGAAATTAAAGCCTAATTGGATTAGGGCTTTGAAACCCATTACGCCTGGAAGTTGAGTCTCACTATAAATACAACTTCTAGTGAGAAATTCACGGGTCTCCTTGCCTTAGCCTCCCAAAAGGACAGCCGCACTCTTCTTTTGCAATTCCTTGGAGAACGCAAGCTAGCACTGCGAGCGCAAGAGAAACGCATCTGTTGGGACATGGTGGAAGCGTGGTGATCCCGAGAGGCTCGTGTGGATACCATAAAGAGCCTGAACACGTCAACTATTCAGGTTTTGTGATTCGACTTTACAGTTGAATGAGAGATCTCAACCGAAACTAGGTATGAAAATTTTTGAACACCCGGTTTACCCCATTTCACTTGGGTCTTGGAGGGTTTCGGTTGAATTCCGCTGTGCTGTTTGGCTCCCGAAACCCAACACTCTCAACCTTTTCTATTCTTCCAAGAATCTTCTCCATAAGGGCAGCTGTGTTAGCTTCCCCTTGCTGCCTGGTGTTCACCGACAGTGGTGAACTTCTTCTCCTTGTCGGAGAATAACTTCAGCACGAGGAGGTTAGGACCTTCGGTATGGGGATGGACTCCACCGACGGGGGGTCCTAGCCTCCTTTAGGGCCCTTTCTCTAGTGGGTCGCGCCCTGGTAAGTGCGTCCTCCATAGAAGACGTGTCGAAAGAGTCTTCACTCCTGGAACTCTGGTGGGTGGACACCGAGCTTCTCTCCCGGGGTGCTTCCGAGGATGAGGCCCTTTGGACGAGTGGGGGTGAGGCCACCTCAGGTTGAGCTGCTGAGTTACTTCAGCGACGATGATGCGCTGGAAGTCTCGCAAGAAGCCCATCATCACTGTTAGAGGGCGGTCGTCCTCTGGCACAGAAGTTCCTGCCGTGGGCTGCTGGGTCGCCGGTTGAACCTCCAGCGTAGGGGTGGACTTTGGGAGCCCCTTGTCTTTTGAGCGCCGAGTCTCTACGACGGTGACCTGGGAAAGTTTCCCACAGACGGCGCCAAATGGTAGCCTTCCGCATCATTGTTGTGTGACATGGTGAGCCTGGAGCAGGAATTTGCGACAAGAGAACACCTGGATGAAGAACCTTCGGTGGGAGAAAGACTGCAATGATTCAAAAAGATGGAGGTCAAGAGGTCCCCGGAGTGTTTTTCCGGGGGAGGAGCCTCCGACGCCCAAGTTAGTACCAGAGATAATTTAGGAGTAGAGAGGTTTTCCTTTAGAGAGTCTGATCCCCTTACTTGTGGTGTTTCCTGAATATTTATAGGGAGCTGAACAAGAGAAGTTCATTTGCCATAGCCTGCCCAGATCATGTCACGTGTTCGGTCAGATGCGATCCGTACCTTCGGGGAGAGGGGGAGCATTTAGCCGACCACAGGCCGCTTGGCTAGGAGCCTAGGTCGTACGAGGGCGCCGTGTCAGAACGTGTCTGAGGGCGGCGTGTCTGGGGCTATACAAGTATGGTGTGTCAGAGACTCCTCAGCTGTTTCTTCGTACATCTACGTGGCCTTTTCGGTGGACCGAACTCCTTCAAGGTACAGAGCTCGTTCGAGAAGGTGAGTTCCTTTGGGGGCGATCCCCTGTTTATACAAGGCACCTTCATTTGGACTCTCTCGAAGTCAGGCTTGGGTACCGAATGTGGCACTTTTGTGAGCATGCCTCGAGTGTGGTCCAACGAGTATACGGAAGTAGTTTTGGCCGTGTGAGATCGACGCGAAGTCACCTTCGGGAAAGACGGTGACTCCTTCTGACCGAAGTTGGCCCCGTAGGTTTCCCTATCGGTAGCACTTATCTGGCTTATCTGAGGGTGGTACGGCCCTCTCTTCACCAGGGTCTTGTCGCGTTTATCTATACCGGAAGTGGCTCGCTAATGTAAGCTTCTTCGAGGGTGATAGCCTTCGGCTATTACACACCACTCTAAAAGAGAAGCAACCTGGGAAACTGAGAAAGACCTTATGGAAGGGTATTTTGCAGGACCAAAATTTTTAAAGGGGGGAGGATTATTACCACCTCACAAAATGGGAGAATTACAAGTGTGACATAATGGCTAAAAACCATTATATTATGTAATTCTCACCATAGTGATTGAAGTGTGAGGGGTAAAAGGCATGATCAACACCTCCTTAAAAGTGTTCCAAATTGGTAGCTTGGCCCCCAAGAAAAGCCTTAAGAATTGCTTGTTTTTCAAGCAACCTATGGATTTTTTTGTAAGGTTTGGAAATTCGGGTAATCAACTACAAAACACTCATGAAAGAGACTTGGAGAGTTATGGGAAGGATATGAATGATATGAAAGTGCTATTGGAGGACCAAATTACTCATGGAAGACAAGTTTGGGCAAAGGAAATACTAAAGGCAATAAGGACCTAAATATCCTAGTGTAAACCTTAAGGTGTTCAAGCTTTTGACTTAAGTCTAAGGGTGCAATTATGGGGTTATCCCATCATGGGGGAGGCAGCCATGACTTGATAATTAGTCAAAAATGTTGGGCACATGTGTACCAAATATTTCAAGACATAGAAACCATAATTACTGAGAAGGAAAATGACATAAAGCAAGGTTAAGCTTGTTAAGTGTGTTTTTGTGCCCTTAAGCTCATTTAAGGCCATTTAAGTGGCCAAATCACTTATCCCTCTCTCATTTTCGTCCTCCTCCTACCCAAGAACATAGCCACACTTCCTCCATAGCCACCATACCTCCAAGATTGAAATTGAAGGCAAAAGAAAGCAAGAAAGGGCAATTGGAAGCTATGTGGTGCTAAGACTTGAGTGCACCTAGGATCAGCTCCAATTTTAACATACCCATCAAGTTAAGGCTTTTCTTGCTCTCATGGACTATTTTCTGCAATTTTCGAACATCCATGGAGCTAGGGCTAAGCTTGGAAGAGAGCCATGTGCTTGATGAACCAAGCTTAGTGAGGGGAGTGCACTTATTGAAGGTTTTGTGACCTAGTGTGAAGTGCACAGTGATGGCAGCGAATTTCTGGGTTTCTAGAGCCCAAAAGTTAGTACTAACTACTATTAAAATCCTCATAAGACCAAGCATTAGCTTTAGGAGGGCTTCCATGGTGATTTGGTTATGTTTATTATGTGTTTATGGACTAACCTATGGTATATTGTTACTGCTGCATTTCATGTGTTTGTTGGTTGTGTTTGGATAATGGATTTGGTTGCTCTATCTTGCATATATGCATTGTAGTTTGTGTGTTTTAGTGTCTTTGGATGCAGTTTTTAATGAGGGTCACATTGCCTACTGAATCCAAGTGTTACCCTTACTAAGTTTCTCAATGAAACTTACTCCCCTCAATTATGTCATTTCAGGTTCGGCAGAAAGATCACCTTTAAACTAACCTTTGTGTTTTGAGTTTTGGTCTTAAATTTCAGCTACATGAACTTCCATATGTCTAGTTGTGATCTGGAAAGTTTGGTGATTTTAGGAGCACATTTTGTATTTCTAATGGTGGTACTTATTGTGTTGTGCAGCAGCTATCCAGCATCCTATTTTTGGAGTCCATTGTGTCTCAGGACCTCCTGTAGCCTAGGGTGCATATTTTGCTGAGTTCAGACCATATTGTAGTGCATGTATTCATGTACATGTAGTGTATGTAAAATGAGACAAGTATGTAAACATTTAAGTAATGTTTTGGCTATGTAAGTGATGTGGGGCAAAGCTGCCTAAGTGTGAATGATGGGCTACTTACTTGTAAATTCTGTTTTGGCCACATAAAGTTGTAAAAAGAAATGGAATGTAATTCCTATATGTAATGGACATATATGGGATAGCCTTGGAGGGTTTCCCCTTGTGAATGAAGTGTTTGCATGGTTTGGAAAAATTGTATGTGCAAAATGGTCCAAAAGTTTCCAGAATTTTGACTCTGGACCTAAAGTTTAATATCTCCCTGTGTAGAGTGAATCTTGGTATGAAAGTTTGACCAAAACTAGAGGAGATCCATTGGGTTGACTAGGATTTGGAATTTCTGAATTTAGAGCCCTGTAGCCAAAGATATGACATTGCAAAGTTGGCTGAGTTACTGTTCATTTGGTCAGAATTTTGTAACCAACTTAAAAAATCCATAACTTGGTTTGCTATAAGTCTCTACTTGATAATGGAGAAAAGAATACAGGGGCCTATGTGGCTAGAATGATACAGTTTATTAGTGGAAGTTACAAGTACAGTAGCTGGCCAGTAGAACTTAACAAGATTGCCTAATGTGTGGAAGCCAAAACTAAGACCTGTGCCAGTGTTTTCCTTCTTAGCTGCCACAGTGTGCATGAAATGTGAATATGTGTGTGATGGTTGGACCAATATGCATGTGTTTACATAGTGCCCAAGAGGGCCACTTGGGTATGCACACCAAGGGTAGAGTTCTGATGACCTACAGAACATTACCAATCCTGGGAGTTTAAATGCACCGTTTTGGCACCACAACTGGACTACCCTGGAGTGGGTAACGGAAAGTTTTGCTGAAATCTGGATTCTTGGACGCCATCATGAAGGATTGCCAAAAATCGCTCCGCCGCTAGAACCGCTGCTGGAAGGAGAAAAAAGATGAGAGAGAGATCCGGAGCAGATAAAAGCAAAGGAAAATAGTGTGAAGTTTTGAGGCAAAAGGGGTTTATATAGGCCGAAGGGGGCAGGTGAAACGTCGTCATTATTGCTCCTCGAAGGTGAAGAGACGTAATTGATGTAACCGATGTAACCGTTCACCACTCATCAGCTGCCACGTGTAAGCCAACACGAGAAACGAGGGCATGACCCTGACAGCTGGCAGACCTACAAAACCTTATTGGTAGTAACACGCGCGTATGTAATGGGAAGACAAAACGATTCACTGACAGATAGGTCAGTGGACGTACGCACCTCAGACCATGACCTCGGCAGAAGAGCCAGGGACACTACTCAAACGCCAGAGGAATTACCTCGGTAGAACACCTTACCTCGCCGGATTTCCCTCTTGGGAAGAAGGAGACTTTGGATGGAAGCCCATCATGGCGACAGGACCAAGCATCACTTGCCACAAAAAGGCTCCCGAAACTCCCCAAACCGAAGAAACAACTTTGATTCTCTAAGGGGGGCATGTGAGAGCCAAAGGGCTATCACCCCCTGAAAGACTTCGCATGTGCGCAGCACCCCTGGCAAGCGCACCACCTCCGATTGAAACAAGACACGACAAAACTACGGCAAGGAGAGGGCCGTAGCACCCTCGAACAAGCCGGATAGGTGCTACCCTCAGGAAACCCAAGGGACCAACTTCGGACAGAAGGGGTCACCACCCTCCCCGAGGGTGACCTCGCGCCAACCTCACGTGCCCAAAACCACCTTCGGATACTGTTTGGGTCACCCTCAGGGCTCGCACACGGAGTGCCATTATCAAGTACCTGAGCCTGACCTTGGGAGAGCCCAACCGAAAGTGCCTCATGCAAACAAGGGACCTCCCTCCAAAGGAGCTCACCTCCCCGAATGAGCTTTGTACTCTGAAGGAGTTCGGTCCCCCGAAAAGGCCACGTGGGCGTACGACAAAATGGCTAATGAGCCTCTGACCCACCGTCCTCGTACAGTCCCCGACACGCAGCCCTCGGACAGGCTCTGACTTGTCGCCCTAGGCTCCTGACTCGGCGGCCTATGGCCGGCTAGAGGCTCCCCCCCTCTCTCGAGGTACGGACCACATCCGACCGAACACGTGTCACGATCTAGGCAGGCTGTAGCAAACAGACTTCTCCTATGCACTTCCCTGTAAATATTCAGGAAATGCCCCAGGTAACGAAATCCAGCACCAAAGAAAAAATCTCTCCACTCCCTGCTTATTCTCCATTTCCAAACACTGACTTGGGCGTCAGAGGTTTCTCCCCTGGAAAATACTTCGGGGATCTCCTGACCCTTGCTTTTCTGAGTCCTTGCAGCCCTCCTCCCACCGGAGATGCCTCATCCAGGCGTTCCCTCACCAGAAGTTCCTGCTCCAGGCTTACCATGTTGCACAACGAAGATGCAGAAGGGCGTCACTAAGTATCTCTGTTACACTACCGAAAGTGGCCATGATACGGGCAGTACTGGTGATAACCTCTGAGGCCCTTCAGGAATATGAAAACAATCGATCAAGGATAGTCAACCTCAATGAGATGAATTCCATTTGGTCTAAAGTTCTTGGTGCTAATTGGCATTAGGACGATTTATCCTATGTGTCAATTGTTGGCTTTTTTCTTCTCCCTGTTTGGTTGAATCTTTACATCAACTCTATCTTTCAAGGTCAGAATACATTCTTTCCTTTGTCGTGCAAGTAATCAAGGGTCACTATGTACCCAAAAGGCCTTTTGCAGTAACACCCCTGATAGGTCATAACTTTCTAAGCGACTCTTCCATATCCAGTGATCTATAGAACACCATGTTACAGGTGGTTGAGCTGAAGTTCCTTATTTATTCACTGGAGTCATTTGTTGGCCTCTCACACTTCTAACTAGCTGGCTTTTCACCAATCAAATAGGATTTATCTACTTTCAGCATCTTCCGAGCATGTTTTATCGAGAGCTACCTTGACATTCCTTACTCAACCACTCAATTCAATCTAAAGTGAAAGGCTCTTAAAAAGCATTGGGCTCGCATTACACTAGCCTGAAGTTTGCCCCCTCTTCTGAATTGCTCATTCAAGCATGTTGTCGTCTTACCCGCACTTTTACAATCGTCAAACTTGTTCGACGAAAGCCCACCTAGAGGGCTGACCAAGAATCTTTAGTATTTTTCTCATTACTTTCACCTTTGTTTATGTCAAGGTTGTTAAAATCATGATCCTAATCATACGATCGTACCATTGAAAACCTTGTCAAAATATTGTAGGATCGAAGGTATCATAGAATTATGGTAAGATCACAACTAAGAATGTAACATAATAGGATTGAAAGATCCTACCAATCCTACCCAAGTATTGATATTTTTTTTTTGCACAAATTGCAAGGATGATCCATAATATTTACTTATTATTTTATTTTCATCTCTACCCTATTAAATGTTTTGTTTAGATCCAAAACCTATTCAAAACATCCTATTTTGGTTATAAATCCATTAAAAATATTTCATTTTAGTCTCCAATTGGACAAAAATTCTTAACTCAAGATAACTGTCTAATAGCAACTTTTTAGGGCATAATTTAAATTATTCGATTACAATCTTACGTAAATTTAATATATATAATAATTTCTTTTATAGTTAATGGACATTCAAATTTTAGCTTTTCCTGTCCGTAAATTAGACTTATTTCATTTAGGAAGAAAAAAACTACTAATTTTAAATTATCTAGTTACTGTAAAAAAATTCTTATACGTTCTAAATTTATTGGAATTCAATTATTAAATATTTAATTATAGATATTGTACTCTCTTTTATTTGTCAATAATGTGTTTATTCATGATTTTCTTTCAGACTTATGTTGATTATTTTATTAGTTATGTTAATGTATATTTTATTAAATTTGAACTTTACTTGTATTGTTCCAATAATTATGTTGCACCATTACTATGACACTAAAATTTTACTTGAGTTTCTAATATAATTGCTCCTTTATATAAATTCTATAATTTAGAAAAGAAATTTTAAACTTTTGGTAGGATCTTACAATCTATAATCCGATCTTATGATCCTGAACCTGCATGGCAAAAAATGATCCTGGGTAGAATCCTGATCTTGACAACCTTCGTTTGTGTTTTTGAAGGTTGTTGTTATAGGGCTATACTACAATATCCAAACTTATTTTAGACATATTCTTTGAAAAGCACACAAGTGATACTTTACAGAATCAACAAACGATTTTTCATTCAAAAGAAAGATAAACATATAACTTGGGTACTTTCCTTCCTTGGAGCTTTCCTCGGGGCTTTCCCTATGTTAGTACTTCGATTCAACACTAGTTACACATCTCTAGCTCTTATTTTCTCTACCTCAATCCCAACCTCTTTAGGGTGGGACCTGGTGACTTACTACGAAGCATTTGCATAGATCTTGTTCGACACTTGCATAGCTCTCACGAAAACTTTCCTCACTACGGCCTATTCAACACAGATAATGGCATTGCCCTGTTCAGTCTTAAAGGTCACTATCAAGTACTTGACATCCAACCTTATATGCATATTCCCCTACATCTGTCTCCTAAGTATAGCATTGTAGGGGGAAGGTGCATCAATGACAATAAATATTGTCATTGTTGAAGTGAAAAGTTCTTTGTCATCCTTCATCGACCTTCCCTTCAACATTAAGGGGAGTTCAATCCATTCGATGACAAGTAGCTCTTCGGGTTCAACTCTAAAGGTGGGAAACAACATTGGCTTAATCTTTTTCTTAGGAATATCCAAGTTCAGAAGCAGATGGGCAAACAACACATCAGCATTCCAGTTGTTATCACAAACGGCCATTTTCATGTCCTAGTTTCCAAGTCAAGTTGTGATAAAAAAAGGTTGTCATAAGAAAACTTCACAATTGATCTGATCGTCTTGTCAACTAGCTGGTCAGGCTGTGCAACTCCATGAAAGCGATTTCATGTAACTTTCTTTTCCTTTTTCCCAAAGGGATCCGAGTTGTGATTGCTTAGATGAATCTAGTAGGAAGAGGAGGCTGCCACCTAAGACTTTGATTATTTCAATGTTGATCTAAATCATAGTCATCATCACTATCCGTTCAATCTTCATCTCTTTGATCGTGTCCTTTTAGGGAAGGCAAGCAAAGGTATCACCTTAGTTGTCCATGCTTGATTAACCACTGGATGT
The DNA here is from genome assembly GCA_005392925.1 of Aquilaria sinensis. Taxonomy (NCBI): domain Eukaryota; kingdom Viridiplantae; phylum Streptophyta; class Magnoliopsida; order Malvales; family Thymelaeaceae; genus Aquilaria; species Aquilaria sinensis. The sequence continues at coordinate 95,373 of SMDT01000662.1, read as the reverse complement.
ACTTCTTGAGCTGGTGGCAACACTCAATGTCATGACTGTGGTTGTGGTGGAATTCATAGTATTTTTTTAGGATCCTCTTATTATCCGAAGAAATTAGCTTTAGGCACTTAACACCCCTTGTGTTTTTAGGGCCATGAGGATATTTTTCCTCGAGGTGCTTAGGTGGGTGAAGGAGGGTTTTTTTCCTCAGTTTTCCCAATTATGTCCACTTTCCTACCCCTCTAACCAAGGTTGACTAGGTTACCTCATGGATCCTTGGCCTTTGTACCTTAAGAAACTGCCTCTTTACTCTTCGGCCGTCATGTGATATTTGGCCCTTCTATAGAATTTGGTCAATGTATCCAGCAAATCCTTCAAAAATTTATAAAATAATTATGAGTCTCACTGGACTCCTCATATCATCCCTAGGATATAGATTTCTAAGCGGAAGTTCAACAAGCTCAATGCTTCTCAATTAAATTGTTTAACATAGCTTTAGAGTGACTCATTTTCTCCATTTATCACATCAAACATTTGTATGCTTATCTTGGCTATCGGTCAGCTGCATGTGAACTATTGTGTAAATGTAACAAAGAGATCCTTTAAGCCAAAAAGAGAGCCTAAGGTGAGCAAAATGTTCCAAGCTGTCGCCGGTCCTGAAAGAGTGACTTCAAAATGGTTGCACAATGTTTCATCACCGGCCCTATATAGTATCATATTCCTCTTGCACTTGGCATGGTGCACTTGCAGGTCGCCCCTGCCATCATAACATTGGCAAGGTGCACTTGCAGGTCGCCCCTGCCATCATAACATTCCAATCTCAAGAACCTGAAATCACTCAGAATGCAAACTCCAACTATTGTGTGTATAAACAAATATTCATCGCCTGTAGGAACTTCCAAGAGCCTAGACCAAACTAGCTTCCTAGTCAGCTATTTCTCTACCTTGTCCAATCTTTCAATAAGTTTTTCCACAAGGGTGTTTTTGGCGACGATTCTTTCTCTTGTCGGTGGCTGCCTTCTTTAAGCAAATGTCACTATTTCTGTTAACACTCTGAGTACTTAAATACAGTGATCATTTTTTGGTGAGGACAGGTCCTAAGCAGTCCACGTCCTATAGGCCAAGCAGAACATGCACACTATATTTATCCAAGTGGCCCTCTTGGTCTTTATGAAAATATAAATATATTGGTCCAACCATCACACATAAATTCGTATACAATTTTATCTGGAAGTAATGATGATAGTCAAATTCTTTATTCCTAGCCAAAATGGAATTTGAGTAAAATCCCTAAGTGCATGTACAATCATATGCACACTTGGTACTATTGGTGCCCATTATTCATGTGTCCAAACTTTCCTCATACCATGTCCAAGTGAAATTCTACTTGCATCCTACCACACCCTAAAGGTTTTAAACCCTTTAATACACTTAAACGTTGATAGGGAAATAGATTTAAGACATTAAATCCATCTAGTATTGCCACTATGGATTTTATACTCAACCTGGTAAAATTGACCATATAAACAGTACCCAGCAAAATCAGCTCACTTTGAAATGCCATAACTCTAGCTACAGGTAACCAAATGCAGTGATTCAAAAGGTAAATTCTTCATCTCGAAGTATTTTAAGTGTGGTCAAAATTTCATAGCCAAACTCATTAATTACAGAAATTTATGGCTATTGGAGTACAAGGTACCAAATTTGAGCAACTAGTGACCATAATGCCCACACAAAATTTCTTAAAATTGATACACTTCATTTCTAGGTACAAAACCATCATGGGAAGTTCCATACATGTCTTAGACACATGGAGAAATCATTCCCCTAGATTTTAAGTGATTATATAAGAATCAAACACTATACTCTTCAACACAACCCATAAGAACCAATATGAACAGAATTACACACACACTATGAACTACACTCCATTGATCCATATATCATTCAAACAATGTACATAGCATACCCAAATCATTTACATGGATTTATGCACTACATACAAGCCATAACTTAGTTAATACATACACTAAGCTTCTTGGAGAACTTCAAAAGCACTAAGAATTCCAGAAACTTGAAGGGACCAGCTGTTGCGTAAGGCAAAAAGTACTGATAGCCTAAGTGCTGTCACCTTTCAAACCAGTAGGCTCGGGCAAAACACCACCCTCGAAAAGTCGGGCATCGATCGCAAGGAACGAGAGCACCAACTTCGAAAAGAAGGGTGTCTGGCCCTTTTTACATCTGACCTCGGCGATCCTTCATCACCCCCGAAGGAGGTAGTACCGACCTCAAGAACATGGCGCATCGCCATCCTCAGAAAGATGACCACACCAGCTTCAGAAGGAAAGACCCATCACCTTCGGCAGGGAAGAACGTCCCCGAACGGGACCACCCTCGGCAAAGATATTCCCAGGTTACTCGAAGTCCTCCTGTTCTGAAGAGCTCTTTTCTACCGAAGGGATCTCAGGAGTATGGTAGAAACAATTAAAGAGCCTCTGACACACCGTACTCGCATGTTCCCCAACACACTGCCCTGAGACATGCGCTGCCATGCCACCCTTGTATGACCTAGGCTCCTGGCCAGACGACCTATGGTCGGCTAGATGCTCCCCGTCTCCCCGAAGGTACGGATTGCATCTAACCGAACACGTGTCACGATCTGGGCAGGCTGTGTCAAACGAACTTCCACTGTTCACCTCCCTATAAATATTCGGGAAGTGCCCCAGGTAAAGGGATTCGTCTCCAAGGGAAAAATCTCTCCACTCTTTACTTACTCTCCATTTCCAAACGTTGACTTAGGCGTCGGAGGCTTCTCCCCAGAAAAATACTCTAGGGACCTCCTAACCTTTTTTTTTCTGAGTCTTTGCAGTCCTTCTCCCACCGGAGTTTCCTCACCCAGGCGTTCTCTCACCGGAAGTTCTTGCTCCAGGCTCACCATGTTGCATAGCGATGATGTCGAGGGGCATCATTTGGCGCCGTCTGTGGGAACCCCCTCCCAGGTCGCCGTCATAGAGACTTGGCGCTCAAAAGACAAGCGGCTCCCGAAGTCCACCTCTGCGCCGAAGGCTCAACCGGCTACCCAGCAGCCCACGGCAGGGACTTCTGTGCCGGAGGACAGTCGCCCTCTGACGGTGACGATGGGCTTCTTGTGAGACTTCCAATGCTCCATCGTCGCTTAAGTAACTCAACAGCTCGACTATAGGTGGCCTCACCCTCCACTGGTCCGAAAGGCCTCCTCCTCAGCTGTACCCCGGGAAGGAAGCTCGAGGTCCACCCACTAGAGTTCCAGGAGTGAAGACTCTCTCAACACATCTTCTATGGAGGACGCACCTCCCAGGGCGCGACCCACCGGAGAAAGGGGCCCAAAGGAGACTAGGACCCCCTGCCGGCGGAGTTCATCCCCGAACCGAAGGTCCTAGTCTCCTCGCCACCGAAGTTATTCTCCGACAAGGAGAAGAAGTTCGCCACCACCAACGAACACCAGGTAGCAAAGGGAAGTTAACACAGCTGCCCTTATGGACAAAATCCTTGGAAGACTGGAAAAGGTTGAGAGGCAGATCTCCTAAAAACCAATCTGGTCAAGATTGTCTGACGCTTACACCGGAGAAGAGTCACCCTTTGTGCGGGAAGTGGTGGAGGCGCCTATGCCTAGTGACTTCAGGGTGCCATGCCTGGAAACCTACGACGGGCGTAGTGACCCCCAGGCACACCTAATGAAGTACAAGCGAAGCATCGTGCCCTACGGCGCGGATGACGCTACCCTCTGCAAGTATTTTGAGGTGACCTTCTCCGGTCCAGCAACGGCATGGTATAACTCCTTTGCTCATGGAACCTTGCTAAGTTTCCAGGAGCTGTCTACTGCCTTCACCCAACAGTTCATCAGCAGCAGGCCAACAGCCAAGATGCCGGTACAGATGTTCAACATAGCACAATGAAGTGGGGAAACCATTCGTGACTACGTTGAAAGGTTCAACCGAGAAGCACTAAACGCGCCTGACTTCCGGCCCGAGATCTGCATCCTCGCAATGATAAGAGCACTTCGGAGGGACTCCCAGCTCTTCTATGAGTTCTCTAAGGACCCTCCAGACACTCTAGGGGAGTTCTACCAAAGGGCCGAATAGCACATGACGACCGAAGAGCTAGGAATGGGGGAACCAAAGGTGGAACACCCTCAGCCCGAAGAATCAAGCCACCAGCCTCAGCACCCGATTGAGGTTGGAGGAAGGCCCCAAAAACAAAGGGGTAAAAGGCCAATGACGTTCACTCCCCTGAACGCCACCAGGGCCAGCATTCTCATGGCCTTAGAAAGACAAGGAACTACAGTCCCAAGGCCAAAGGCCATGACTTCGGAAAATGAGAAGAACATAAAGAAGTTTTGCCAATTCCACCAAGATCATGGCCATGACACTGAAGACTACTTCCAGTTAAGGAAGTAAATCGAGTCCCTGATAAAGCAGGGCCAACTTCGCCAGTACGTGTGGATGCCTTTCCGAAGGGAACAAAGGAAAAACGAAGAAAGGGGATGAGGAGGACTATGATTCCGACAGACGTCGGGACCGAAGTCCTCGGAGGAATTCGCCACCACCAGCAAGGGTTATCCAGACAATCACTATAGGGATACCCTCAGCTAAGAGGAAGAGAAAGATAAGGGAAATCTCCGTAATGGAGTATGGGAACTCGACAAACAGGCTTGTTCTCAAAGATGGGTCCACTGTGAGATTCCCCCATGATGACCCACTCCTCGTCACGGCAAGGATAGGGAGTTGGGACGTCAAAAAAGTACTCCTGGACGACAGCTCCAACACCAACGTCATCTTCTCGCACCCACTGCCTAAATTAGGCATCTCAAAAGGCAACCTCAGAACAGTCAACTCCCCCACCTTTGGGGTTGGGCCATCCGAGCTCCCAGTCCTAGGATGCATCGATCTGCCCCTAATGTTGAAAGGGACTTCACCCCAAAGTCAGGAGGAATTGTTTGCCTCCGTTATGATGAGATTCATTATCATTGATCTTCCCTCATCATACAATGCCATCCTCCGAAGGCAAACTCAAGGCAATCTCCACATCTGCCCTGATGTAAAGTACTTACTGGTCACCTTCGCTACTAAAGAAGGAGATGCAGAGATCTTCATTGACCAAGCCGAAGTCAGGAAGGTCTTCACCAAGGCTAGGCAAGGCTCTGCCAAGGTCCAAGTACAGACTTCGGCTACAGAAAAAGCAGTCATAACAAGCGAAGAGACCACAAGGGAGGAAATGGAAAAGTTGGAAAAAGTAGAAACAGAAAATGTAGAGCTAGTCCCCGGCCGGAACACCTGAGTAAGGAAAAAATTGGCTAAGGGTGACAAAGATAGGCTTGTATCTTTCTTGTTAATGAACAAAGATCTATTTGCCTACTCTCCGAAAGACATGCCTAGGGTCGACCTCAGCATAATCCACCATAGCCTCAAAGTATGCCCCGACGCAAGGCCGATTCGGCAGAAAAAATGAAACCTATCGACTCATAAGAACTCCTTTGTTAAAGCCAAGGTTAAACGCCTGATTGAGGCAGGGGTAATAAGAGAGGTTAAATACCCCGAATGGCTCAGTAACGTGGTTATCGCCACAAAAGAAGGGAGTGAAAAGCTCCGAATGTGCATCAATTTTCGGAACCTGAATGATGCCTGTCCAAAAGACTCCTACCCTTTGCCAGCCATAGACCAATTGGTGGAATCAACCACCGAGTACGGTCTTCTCAGTTTCCTCGATGCCTTCAGTGGGTATCATCAGATTCGGATGAACCCCAAAAATGAAGAAAAAACTGCCTTCATCACCAAAGTTGGTACCTACTGCTATGTCAAAATGCCTTTGGGGCTTAAAAATACAGGAGCTACCTATCAAAGGTTGATGAATAGAGTGTTCGACTCTCAGATCGGGAGGAACATGGAGGCATATGTTGATGATATGATAGTTAAGAGCAGAATGCCTAGTAATCATATCGACGACTTAGGCAAAACCTTCCAACGACTTCAGCAGTTCGGCATTCGCCTTAAACTCAAGAAGTGCGTGTTTGGAGTAAGTGTAGGTAAGTTCCTTGAGTTTATGGTGTCAGAAAGAGGAATAGACGCCAACCCCAAAAAGGTCAAAGCCCTGCTAGGCTTCCGAACACCCACAACCGTTAAAGATATACAAAGGCTTACCAGAAGAATCACTTCCCTTAGTAGGTTCATTTCCAGGTACGGTGACTGATGTTGACCGTTCTTCAAGGTGCTTACCAAAGCACCCGGAAGCAGAGGCAACTCCAGATCCCAGGAGCACCCTTGGAACCCAGAATGTCAGAAAGCTTGGGACGAGCTTAAAAGCTACCTAACCCGTCTGCCAACACTCCGGCAACCTCGGGAAGGAGAACCTCTCATCCTTTACCTCACCGTCACTGAAAAAGCTGTGAGTTCAGTCCTAGAGGGTAAAAGGCAGTGGCCAGTATATTATCTAAGCAAGTCCCTACATGGCGCCGAGGTCAGGTACCCGTTGCTCCAAAAAGCCATCTATGCCTTAGTGCTCATGGCTAGAAGGCTACGGCCCTACTTTCAAGGACACCCCATCATTGTCTGAAGCAACCTACGACTATGCGGCATAATGAAGAAGGTAGAGCATTCAGGAAGGCTATCAAAATGGTGTATCGAGCTCGGAGAATTTGACATCACTTACGAGCCAAGAAAGGCAATAAAAGCCCAAGCATTGGTAGATTTCATCGTCGAAATTCTAGGAATCGAGGATGCTGAAGCTACCTCGGAAGATCTGATAAGGATTGAACTAGAGTGGATACAGTTCGTTGATGGAGCCTCAGGCGCCGAACACCAAGGCGCTGGAGTGGTTCTTCGAGGGCCCGAAGGCATGGAAACCACCAAAGCCATCAAATTCAGTTTTGATGTCACCAATAACATCGCCGAATATAAAGCCCTCATAGAAGGACTAAAGCTGGCCATGAGGGTTGGTGTAAAAAACCTTAAGGCCCACAGCGACTCGCAGCTAGTAGTCCGGCAAATGAAAGGAGATTACACTACAAAGGATCCAACCTTGGAAAAATACCATAAACTCATCGAGAAACTCATTAAATGGTTTGACTCAGTACAAATAGAAAACGTGCCTTGAAGAGATAACGCTCAAGCCGATACCTTGGCCAAATCCAAGGAACCCACCGAGGTGCTAAAACAACCTAGCAAGGAGTTAATGTGCATAGCAACCTCGAAAGAAGGATGGCAAGATTCCATCAAAAAATACCTGATGACCTCAGCACTCCCCGAATACCCTGCCGAGGCCATAAAGGTGTGAAAACGCCCTGGGAGATACTTCCTCATCGGGGATTAACTATATAGACAAGGGTATGCAAGTCCCTTGCAGAGGTGCATAAGTGAAAAGAATGTCAGAACAGTCCTCGAAGAAGTTCATGAGGGGGCCTGTGGTTCCCACATAGGAACAGACGCCCTTGCCGGAGTGATACTTCACCAAGGTTAATTTTGGCCTACCCTAAGAAAGGATGCAAGACAATTTGTCCGAAAATGTGACAAATGCCAAAGACACGCCAACGTCCAAAGGTTACCTTCAGAGTTAATAACCTCGGCTAATTATCCTTGTCCCTTCGCGATCTGGGGCATTGACCTCATCGGGTCGATCCCAACTGCACCTGGAGGGGTGAAGTTCTGCATGGTCGCAGTGGATTACTTCACTAATGATGCTGCTCGGGCGGAGCTAGCATCTGATGTGGTCCGGTTAGGCGGAGCCAGCATCTGATGTGGTCCGGTTAGGCGGAGCCAGCATCTCCACTATGTGCAGTGGTGTGGGCAGCAGGGGGTCCGGGAGGTGCGAAAGGAAGGCGTCCAGGGCAGATCGCCTTAGAGGATGGTTGGCAGCTTCTTGGTCCCGTGGTAGGTAAGGACGGGAGGTACCTCCGGTGTGGGTGAGAGCCTGGAGGAGTGGTTCCTCAGGGAGACCTGGCTGAAACACTCAGAAAACAAGGGTTAGGAGGCCCCCAGAGTGATTTTCCAGGGGGAACCTCCGACGCCTAAATCAGTGCTTAAAGAGAGAAGACAGCATAGTAATAAGCACAAGAGGTGCTTGCCTGGCGGAGATCCTTTTGAGGGTTAGAGGGAAGAGCCTTCAGGCGGAGAGAGGAGAGCGTCCTCCATTTTCCAGCCTTTCTGTCCCTTTTTTCTCCTCCAGAAGAGAGCCCAGCCCCCCTTTCTGTGACCATTTTCTTTGTATAAAAGAAAGGGGGTGACCCCTTTGGATTATGACACGTGTTCGACACGTGTATGGTCAGATGGTGTACTTCCAGGCGTGAAGGACCCTAGCCACCTGTAGGCTCCTCGGGCCGCGAGCTGTAGCCCTTCATGACTGGACATCAGACTGCGACGGCGTGCCAGAGCGTGCCTGAAGGTGGCGTATCAGAGCGTGCCTGAAGGTGGCGTATCAGAGAGTGCCTGAATGTGGCGTATCAGAGACGTAAGTGACCGGAGTGTCAGAGACTCCTTAATTGCTCTTGCCGTACAACCGAGGTCCCTCTATCGATGTCTTACTTCGGGATGAGGGGCCTTCTCCCGGAGTCAGGCTGGTACTTTGGCAATTCCATCTTCGGGGTGCTTTCTCCCGTGAAGGGTGGTCAGTCTTTCTCCCCTGAAGCTGGCTTGGTCACTGTCCCTAAGGAGGCGATACACTAGTTCCCGAAGCTAGTTTTGGTGAGCTACCAAGGTCGTATGCCACAGGTGTATGACTTCCTTTATTCCGGAGTCCTTTCCGAGGTCCCAGACCTTAAGTGTCTGGCTTCCTCTTTCCCATGGTCGGTAGGTGGTCAAGGTGATAGCACTTTGGCTATCAACTAAATGGGTCGAGGCAGAGCCCCTAGCAACAATTTTGGTGAAGGATATACAAAAATTCGTCTGGAAGAACATCATATGCTGATTCGGCATACCGAGGGTAATAATGGCCGATAATGGTGCCCAATTTGCTGATAAGGGGTTTCGAGAATTCGTCGCTTACCTCAGCATAAAGCTACATTTCGCCCTAGTAGCTCATCCTCAAAGCAACGGACAGGTAGAGGTATCTAACAGAACCATAAAAGATGGCCTAAAAAAGAGATTGAGGGAAGGAAAGGGAAAATGGCTAGGGGAACTCCCTAGTGTACTATGGAGCTATCGGACAACACCCCGAAGTGCCACGGGTGAGACGCCTTTTTCGCTCGTCTTCGGCATAGAGGCCATTATCCCTATCTAGGTAGTCCAGCCATCGATTGGGGTACAAGTGTTCAACGAATGAGGGAATGACCTCAGATTAAGAACTAAGCTCGACCTAATTGACGAACACAGAGAAATGGCAGAGCTTAGGAGAAAGGCCTTCCAGCAAAAAGTTGTTGTGACCACGAACTTACTCGTTAGGAAAAAAGGAATCAAAAAGGGCGACCTCGTTCTCTGAAAGGTTGAGTTTGAACCCCGAAGACCTTCTCACGGAGTACTTCGAGCAAACTGGGAGGGACCTTATCTGGTCCTTGATGAAGTTGGGAAAGGAGTCTATAAGCTCGGCAATCCCGAAGGTGGAGAACTGAAAAATACTTGGCACTCGGACACCCTGAAAAAGTTTTATGCTTAGAATCTTGTCTGGAAATTGTACAGTTAGAAATTTTTCTAAGTACAGAAAATTTTCTAGAAAGGTAACTCCATCTAAGAAGTTTTGCCGAACAAGGTACGAACAACTACTTGCGAAAATAGCATATTTCCTCCGAAGTTGGTTGAGTCATCTTCAACAAAGGGTCCATCGACCGAACACGGCTGATGAAAATAAATCAAACGTTGACAAAAGGTATTCATCAAAGATAGTGTTTTCCCGAAGATAGTCAATAAAAAGAACAAAAAGTATCTTACCAACGGTCCCAAACCGAAAGTGGTCAAGACAACCCTTGGAGACAAAAATTATTGGTTAGGGACTTAGCCAAATTTTAAAGGGAGGAAAAATATTATTGAGAAGGCCTTATTACATGGAGGAAATTACAAGAAGAAGATTACAAAGAAAATAGAAGAAGACAAAGTGTAGCCCTAAGACATCTAAGGGACCCCGGCATCTTGAAAAGCTCCGTCCCCAGCATCCTTTGGCGCCGGAGGGGGGGCAAATGGCAGGTTGAGGAACTCAATCTTTGACCAGGTCCAGCGAGGTCCCTCGGGGATGTTCAGGGCTACCAGGAAGCAGAGGTCGAGGTCTGGATATTTGGCCAAGACTTGATGTCGAGCCAGGCAGAAGCCATCTTGGAAGCCAATCTTGGTTGCCTGGTTAGCCTTGTCCGGCTCAACCGATAGGTCTTCTACCTCGCCTTGCAGATTGGCCACCTCCTTCTCCAACTTCTTCATCTTCTTCTTCTTCTTTGTTTCCTTCTTAAGGGCCTCGACCTTGGCCTGAAGGACAGCGTTGTCGGTGAGGGCCTTTGTCAGGATAGCGAAATCTTCTTCCTTCTCCTTTCGATAGGCCTCATTGGAAGAATTGAGCTCGACGACCTTCGCACCGAGGTCAGACATCTTCTGGGAGAAATCCTTCAAGAGCTCCTCCTAGCCCTTCAGAAATTCCTCCCGAAGTTTGGCAACTTCCTCCTTGGCAATTCTGCTCAACTCAGCGTTCTTCACGACCGAGTTAGCACAGAACACCTTGACCTTCTCCAAACGTTCTTCAGTCCACGTTCGGACCGAAGATTTTTTTACTGCCTAAGCTCTGAACTACCCGCTATATGCCAAGAGCTGTAAAAAATAAGGAAAACAGAACATTTGGTAAAGTTGCACAAGGAAAGCTAAACGATTAGAAAAATTAGGAGAAAGAATAAAGGGTCTAAAGGAGTAACTGGGCAGCATGCTCGGCCATCCTCGCGGTGATGATCTCCTCATTCACGCACTTTTCGGCCACAGACTTGAAGGAAGCCTGGGTGAGTACGCCCCTTTCCATTTGGGGAGCCATTTGCTGGCAATATTCGGAGAACAAATTCATGTCCTCCATAAAAGACCAGAAAGGCTCCCTCGAGACCTTATCCTTCAGGATATGAGAGTCCCGAAGGGTTCGCTTTCGGGCATGCTCCACCATCCACACTGAAGGCGCCAATACCTCTGCAAAGTCAAGGCACAGTTCCATTAAGACACGGTTCCTTAGTCATATATCAACAAGACTGAGAGCACTAAAAATTGTCTAAGGGACAAACCTGGTGGCACCTCGACGATGTCATCGTCAAAGTCCCGAACCTCCTCCACTTCCGCAGGGACGTGTTTTCCCTTGCTCCTTCTGTACTCTTCAAGTTCCTCAACAAAAGGGGCCCCTGCCGAAGAGCCTAGAAGGTCCTCAAAAGTGGTGGGACTCCGGAGGATGGAGCTGACGGCAAGCTCCGGTTACAGGTCGGCCTGGACCTCAGGCTGATCCTCGACCTCCTCAACATCTTCTGGAGGTAGGGGAAGGGGGTCCTTTTTCGCCTTCTTTGCCGAAGACGGGCCAACCCTAGTTGTCTTTTGCCATTTCGAGGCCCCCTTCTTCGTCTGTTCCCCTTCTTGGCTTGACCGAGGAAGAGGGATTTTTAGAAAACAACTGATTGATCGCCCATCTCTGAAAAAAGCAGGAAAATATCAGTGTATGTCCAAAAGGATACTTATGCTAAAAATGGAAAAGAAACTTACTCTCAAAAGGGGCCTCGTAAGAAAGCTCCCCCCGAATGAGCATCACCAGCCAGGACTTCTTCCTATCGGCGACAGGAACTGGTATGCCGAGGTCTGTCTTATGCTCCTTGAGCACCCCTAGCTTCTGAAGGACCTCCTCGGTCATGAGGTCCCACTAAATGGGGAAGGGATACAAGGAGCATGGTTGGACTTCGGCATCCCAGTTGACGACAGCCCGGATACGGCTGTCAAAGTCTTCAAACCTCGCTGCCAACTCAGGAGTTAGCAACTTTTTGGGGCCAATGATATCCGTCTCCATCTTCCCCCGAGCCCACCTAGTCGGCATGCCCGACCATGCCTCCGCCACCTTCAGGAAAAAGAACTTCCTTTGCCACCCTCGCCAACTGTCTTTAGTGCCAAAGGTGAACATATATTTTTTGCGCCCAGACCCCTGAGGCAGCATGAAATGGAAGCCACCCTTCTGGACCCGATAGAGCTTATAGTACTGCATAAAAATGAAGTGGGGTTCTACCTTGAAAACCCCACACATGCAAAGAAAGGCGTTGAAGTAATAGTATGAGTTGGGAGGAAGCTGATTCATGGCTATGCCATGGAATTGGTAAAAGTTACAAATCATCTTCGGAGGGGAAAACTGAAGTTCGGCCTTCAGTTGGGCAAGGAAGACGGTAACCTCGTCCCTACTGTTCATAAAGCTGAAGTGACCAGGATGAGGTAGTCTGGTCGTGGCATAAGAGGGAAGAAAGAACTTGGTCATCCACTTCGCTAACTTTTCCAACATAGAGCAACAGGGGTGAGACATAAGAGGCTGTCAGCTCTCGGGAATGGGTTGGACGGACATAAGAGGAACAGGGGCAGACATGTTCGGCAAGAGAAAGGGACTTCGGGAAAAAAGAAAGAAGCTTGGGGACTAGAAAGAACAGAAATTGAAACGACCGAAGGACCTTAGGAAAAGAAACCCACCAAAACGCTCGTCGAAGTTGGGACTAGAAGACGCTGTCGTAGGTGGTTGCCGAAAATCGCGCCACTGCTTGCACCACCGTGAAAAGAAGAAAAAGAAGGAAAAGCTCAAAGACAGATGAGAGCAAGAGAAGGATAAATGAGAGCAAATGAGGGGAAGGAAGGGTTTTTATAGGCCGAACAGGGCTAGCCGAATCATCGCCATAATTGCCCTGCAAAGGCGAATTGTCGCCATAATTGCCCCTCGAAGGTGAAAAGACGTGGCTGGTATAACCGACGTGACTGTCCCCAACCGTCGCGTGCCACACGTCATCCAACGCGAGAAACTAGGACACACTTTCTGACACCGTGAAAACCCAGGCACGCCTATCCAAACTGACACGCCTGGTTATGAGACACGACAGTCCACTAACCTGCAATAGAAAAAGTACAAATAAAGAGGGTGCACACCCCAAGATCGCCAAGAGATTAACCAAAAGGCAAGTGATGACACCCTGACTAGGAAGGCACGCCTTTGGGTGTCGAAGTATCTCCTTGAATAGCATCCTGCTCGGAGTACGGCATGGTGTCCCCGAAGAGTCTAGAACCGAAGTCTCCACTTCGACTTTTCAAGGGGGGGCATGTGATAGCCGAAGTGCTGTCACTCTTCAAACTCATAGGCTCGGTCAAAGCACCACCCTCGAAAAGTCGGACATCGATCGCAAGGTACACGAGCACCGACTTTGAAAAGAAGGGTGTCTGGCCCCTTTTACATCCGACCTCGGCGATCCTTCGTCACCCCCGAAGGGGGCAGTACCGACCTCAGGAACATGGTGCATCGCCATCCTCAGTAAGATGACCACACCAGCTTCAGAAGGGAGAGATCCATCACCTTCAGTAGGGAAGAACGTCCCCGAACGGGACCACCCTTGGCGAAGATATTCCCAGGTTACTAGAAGTCCTCCTGTTCCGAAGAGCTCTCTTCTACCAAAGGGATCTCAGGAGTACGGTAGAAACAATTAAGGAGACTCTGACACACAGTACTTGCATGTTACTTGACACGCCGCCCTGAGACACGCTCTGCCACGCCACCCTTGTACGACCTAGGCTCCTGGCCAGACGGCCTGTGGTCGGCTAGATGCTCCCCCTCTCCCCGAAGGTACAGATCGCATCTGACCAAACACGTGTCACGATCTGGGCAGACTGTGTCAGATGAACTTCCACTATTCACCTCCCTATAAATATTCGGGAAGTGCCCCAGGTAAAGGGATTCGACTCCAAGGGAATAATCTCTCCACTCTTTACTTACTCTTCATTTCCAAAAGCTGACTTAGGCGTCGGAGGCTCCTCCCCAGAAAAATACTCTGGGGACCTCCTAACCTTTGTTTTTCTGAGTTTTTGCAGTCCTTGTCCCACCAGAGTTTCTTCACCCAGGTGTTCTCTCACCGGAAGTTCTTGCTCCAGGCTCACCATGTTGCATAGCGATGATGTCGAAGGGCATCAAGTACCATCACTGAACATAGCTAATGTGTACAAAACATCATGAAAATTTTTAGTTTACAACTAAACATATGGAAGTTAATATACCTAAAATTTCACATAGAAATTCAAATGACAACTATTAGTTTGAATGCTCACTTTCAGGTACTCCTGAAATGGACAAAAAGGGGGTAAGTCTCTTTGAAAAAACTTAGTAAGGGCTTATCATTAGAAACTTGAATTTCCAGCAACATACCTAAAGTCCAAATACATAAAAACACAAAAACACAGCACATAAACAAAAATATGTCCATCCAAATGCAGAAACAAATAGAACACAATTAAATGCAATGAAGGCAGAAATACATCATTAGGGTTAGTCCATAAACAATCAAATAAACAATATGTAATCAATAAGGCAGCCCTCCTCAAGCTAGTACTTGGTCTTAGGAGGTTAATTGGTCCTATTTAGAACTAACTTAGGCTCTAGAAACCCTGTAAACACTGCCAACTTAGTGCATGAAAAATAGTAAGGCCAAAACCTTGTTCATCCACTCCCTCTTAACCCATACTTGGTTCCTTGAGCTTTTTGCTCTCTTCCAAGCATGGTCTTACCTTTAGAGATACTTGATTATCATCCTAGGACAGTAAACGACCATGAAACATAAAAATAAAACCCTTACCTAACTTGTGAAGGCTAAAAATACAAAAGGAAACTTAATAAACCCGAAAATTGGGGTTTTTCTCTCTCTTGTTGAATTCAATTGCTTTCCTTTGTGATTTCTTGAGAGCTTGAACTATAGTGGCTATGGAAGTTTATGGAGGACCTAAGAAGGAACTCTAGCTAGTGAGGGCCGAAAATGACCAAGGAAAGGCAAGAAAGTCTAGATATTATCTTGGTTTGATTAGCTTAACCTTAACCCTCATTTATGTCACTATAGGTATGTCTTAAGTAAAGACTTTTTATGCTAATCTTTAGTCAACATTTTGTTAGTGTTGTGACCAAAATCCAATCATGAGATGATTGTATTTTTGCACATTAAGTCATGATATTTTATTAAGGCATTAATCCAGCAATTACGTTCGTTGTTTTGTTTTTGTGTAACGTAATAAACATAATTGTAACCCTAGAATAATGATATTCTTAAACGTCCCTGGTCTAGTATTATTGTGGAGCGGGTTGGAATAATACATAACGACTAGCATATGTCGAGACTAATATGAGATATATAGTCTACATATGGGTGCAAGTTGGAGAACTTGTGTACTGGACCGACCCACCAAGAGAACACTTCATGGATCATTAGATGAGTGTCATAAGTGATTCTCATAGTGATCACGGTATATGTAGTCCTTCGACCTAAGATCATCAAGGTTCCCTATATGTGAGTCACATACTTTGATACTTTCCTTTGTTGCTCGTAACATACTCGGAGGGATTTGTATGATCAAGTTGGGATTTTTCCCTCCTATGTAACGAGACTGATATCTTCAGGACCCTTGATAGAGTAAGACTTAGAAAAATGCATGGCCATGCTCGGATGAGTTGATATACAATATCAATGTCATCAGTTTAACTTGGTCTACTCAGTAATCAAGAAACCAAAGATTGGGCTATACGAGAGTGACACATTCCATGTCTCGTGCTTAGTCTTGATATCTTGGACAAAGGGACAATGGCATATATCGGCGATGATCATAAAGGTTTAGTCGAATCATCAACAATCTTGTCACTTGGGTAGCAATGATGTGTTGCTAGACACCGCTCATTGCTTATGATCATAAATGTGATTTATGATCATTGCCAATGTGGTAGGAGCCTATTGGGTCGCACACATAGAGCTATTTGGATCATTAGAGTGCATGGGCTAATAATTTGGGTTTTGGGTTCACAATAATTTTGTATTAATAATGGGCCCAATAGTTGAGCCATTATTAAGCCCGAAATTAAATCCTATTTGGATTAGGGCTTTGAAACCCATTAGGCCTGGAAGTTGAGTCTCACTATAAATACAACTTCTAGTGAGAAATTCGCAGCTCTCCTTGCCCTAGCCTCCCAAAAGGACAACTGCACTCTTCTCTTGCAATTCCTTGGAGGACGCAAGCTAGCACTGCGAGCGCAAGAGAAACGCATTTGCCAGGACGTGGTGGAAGCATGGTGATCTCGAGAAGCTCGTGTGGATACCATAGAGGTTGAACACGTCAATTTTTCAGGTTTTGTGATTCGACTCTACAGTTCAGTGAGAGATCTCAACCGAAAATTAGGTATGAAAATTTTTGAACACCCGGTTTGCCCCGTTTCACTTGGATCCTGGAGGGTTTCGGTTAAATTTTGCTGCACTGTTTGGCTCCCGAAACCTAACACATTTTTTGGAAAATGATAATAATGATCCCATTTTACCTTTTCAAAGATCATCCCATCCTTTAGTCATTTTTTAGGACACTTGTGCACCTAGTTATCCTACATTCTTGAACAATTGTCCTTTGCTTCCTTAATTCAATATAGCCCCCTACATTTGTTTCCATACCATTCAAATCCCTTCAAAATATTTCTTTTTGAGTTATACAATTGAGTACCCAAGTCTTGAAATCTTAGAATAAAGTCTATAGATTATTTGTAAAACAAGCAATACATTAGGGCTCCCATAACGGCCAAGTAACCATTGTATGAATCTTTTAAGGTGTAGATTATACTCGTTACCTCTCACATTTTATTATCTATGGTGAAAATTATGCTATATAATGGTTTATAACCATTATGTCTTTATACTGAAATTTTCCCATTTTTGGAGGTGGTAACAGTTTCAGAGAATAGCATCTTTAACGAGGCGAGGGCCTCCTACAATGTGGAGATGGACTCCTGTGATGAGGGGACCAAAGGTCTTTCATTAAGGAGTTTGGATCTTTTCTCTCCATGTTACGGCTATAAGGCAAGAGTTCTTCTGAAGAAGAAGCATTCTTGTGCCCATTTTTCTAGGCACAAGATGACGGTTTTTTAGAAGAAGACCCTTTGTAGTGTCTCTACCTTGAATCTTGCCCTTCCAAGAAGACTACGAAATCAGACTCCCACACTAGTTACAGTTGGCTAGTTAATTATTATCATATTTTAAAACCTTTCATGCACCTAGTTATTCGCCTAATATGCATTATGCATGCACTTGCTTTGACTTGAATTTTTGAATTTAGAAAATAAATCAGAAACATTGTCAACATTTATAAGACATAACTAAAACACAAGTCAAAGCATAAAACATAAGTGCATTTACTACAAGGAATAATGATGCATGTGCATCATTATATAAGTAAAGACTACGCAAATGCCCAAAAGCAACAAAAACATCACTTGACCTAAAGGCATTAGAGGCTAAACTAGCATACATACGTATACTGAGAAACTACTACTGGGATCCACGGTCCACTACATTCTTCCTTGTGCCATAAGCCTTTGTAAAGCTGCAAGACAATTATAGTCAGCACAAACAACTTAACCAGTAAAACTAGAATCAATAAATGATTCACTAAGAGGTTTACCTACATGCAAAACACTAGGTCGAAAACCCTCCATGGTCATCGGCTCATTACAGATAATATCTGCACAAGAATACTAAATTGAGTAAGAATCTAAAGATTCCCAGTAGAGGATTTAAGTACCTGTAAAGAAAAATAAAACCTGCAAACAAAAACCTGTGGACACTCATATATATAAAATATAAATCTACTATAAGCCCTATGCAATTTGAGGCCTAACATATTCATATATATTCAAGTCCCTTGGAACCCAACCTCTTCCTAGTCTTTGCACGTATATCACCTAGTGCCTAGTGAGTTCTGGCCCCTAACTTGCTCCTAGCAAGCATTAGCTTCCTAACACCTTAGTAAGCTAAGCTCACTAAATTACCTTTCCTTTTCTGTTATACAGGTGAACATGGTTAATGCACCTAGCATCAGTTCAAAGGAACTCACTAGGTTTACTAGGGTCCTACATAGTGTCTCAAGACATTGGCTCACCTGGGCCACTATGATACTAAGACTCCACCCAACTAGGTGCACTAGGCTCCCACTTGGTGTCTTAAGCTGATAGGCTCACCTAGATCACCAAGGTACTAAGCCTCGCTTATTTAACCTACCAATGATGCTCTAAGCTTTCACTTATGCCTAAAGACATAGCTTGGCTAGGCCATAAGTGCACTAAGCCTTCATCCATTGTGTTCCACTATCCACCATTACTTGTTTTTGTTACCACCTCACAAAAATAGGAGAATTACAAAATGTGGCATAATGGTCAAGAACCATTATATTGTGTAATTCTCACCATAGTGATTGAAGTGTGAGAGGTAAAGGGCATGATCAACACCTCCTTAAACATGTTTTAAGTTGGTAACTTGGCCCCCAAGAAAAGCCTTAAGGATTGCTTGTTTGTCAAGCAGCCTATAGACTTTTTTGTAAGGTTTTGGAAATTCGGGTACTTAATTGCAAAACTCTTAAGAAAGAGCTTTGGAGAATTATGGGAAGGATATGAATGATATGAAAGTGCTGTTGGAGGATCAAATTGCTTATGGAAGATAAGTTTGGACAAAGAAAACACAAAATGCATTAAGAACTAAAGTGTCCTAGTGTAAGCGTTAGGATGTTCAAGCTTTTGACTTATGTCAAATGGAAGCAATTTGAAGTTCTCCCATACTAGTAAGGTCGGCCATGGCAAGAGGAAAATGAGTCCATACACTCAAGGTAAGGAGTTCTCTTGCTCTTATGGAATCTTTACTATATTTTCAAGCATCCATGGAGCTAGGGCTAGGGTTAGAAGAGAGCCATGAGCTTGATGAACCAAACTGAGTGAGGGGACTGCACTTAGTGAAGGTTTTGTGACCTAGTGTGAAATGCATAGCAATGGTAGCAAAAATTGGGGTTTCTATAGCCCAAAGTTAGTACTAACTAGTGTTAAAACTCTCCTAAGACCAAGCTTATGGTTGAGGAGGGTTGCCATAGTGATTTGCATATGATTATCACATGTTTTATGGACTAACCAATGCATATTGTTGCTGCCGCATACATGTGTTTGCTGTTTGTATTTAGCTGCTGCATTTGATTGCTATATGTTGGATATATGCATTGTATTTCTTGTGTATTAGTGTCTTTAGATGCAGGTGATACCAAAGGTTATATTACCTTTTGAGTATAAGTGCTCTCCTTACTAATTTTCACAATGAAACTTACTCCCCTTAAATTTGCCTATTTCAGGTCCACCAGAAAGATCATATTCAAACTGACCTTTCTAGTTTGAGTATTGATCTGATATTTCAGGTATTTACGCATCCACATATCTAGTTGTTATCTAGAAATTTTGGTGATTTTAATAGCACATTTGGTATTTTTAGTGATGGTGCTTACTGTGTTATGCAGCAGTTATCCAGCATCCTGTTTCTAGAGTGCATTATGTCTAAAGCTCTCCTGTAACTTGGGCAAGTTTTTTAGCTAGGTTAAGGCCATTATGTAGTGTATAGATGCATGTACATTTAATACATGTAAATTTGAAACAATAATGTGAACATTTAAGGACTGTTTTGCTATGTATGTGAATGTGGTCCACAAGTTGTCTATGTGCGAATGATAGGCTGGTTGTTTGTAAATTATATTTTGGCCACATAAAGTTGTTAGATGTAAGAGCATATAATTCCTATATGTATTAGACATGTATAGGATAGCCTTGGAGGGCTTACCCCTTGTGAACGAAGTGTTTGCACATTTATGAAATTTTGTATGGGCAAAATGGTCATAAAGTGGACAGAATTTTGACCCTGCACTCAAAGTTCTATATTTCCCTGTGTAGAATGAATCTTAGTATGAAATTTTGACCACACCTAAAGCACATCTAGTGGTTTAATTGGGCTTTGTAACTTTTGCATTTGGAGCCCGCTAACCAAAGTTATGACATTGCAAAGTTGGATAGGTTACTGTTCAATTAGTTAGAAATTTGTAACCAACTTCAAAAATCTATGACTTGGTCCATAGGTGGGCTATTGATGTAAAACCAAATTCTATGGTTTGGTTTAAGTATCTACTTGATAATGAAGCAAAAAAAATAGAGGGTAAATGGCTAGATTAATATAGTATTTTGGAGGAAATTTTGGGTGCAGTGGCTGATTACTTAAACTTAACAAGATTGCCTAATGTGTGGTAGCCAAGATTAAGACTTGTGCTAGTGTTTTCCTTCCTTGCTACCTTGGTGTGCATAAAATGTGAATTTGTGTAATGTTTGGACCAATATGCATGCATTTACGTAGTGCTGAAGTGGCACTTCAGTATGCACACTAAAGGTATTGTTCTAATGGCCTATAGAACATACTAACCCTGGGAGTTTTAAATGCACAATTTTGGCACCATAACGGGACTACCTTGGAATGGGTAATAGATTTACCCTATTATGGATAGATTTTCTATGGATGGAGTCAATTCTTTTTGTTCTAAAGAACTCAACATGAACACTAGAGTTCCTCATTGGCACCACAATACCTAAGGCTTCAACTAGACTACCAAAGGCAGTAAACCCCTTTCATATTCCTATTGTTCTTATTGTAATGCTCAAAGCTCCTTCTAGATTACATTCCCTCATGATTCCCTTGCACCCACAAAACATTAAATTAACAACCTAGTGCTTTGTGGAGCTATATGGAGTACTAAGGTACTATTGGTCACCTTCCACCCCAAGGCCCCTTAAGCACACATTGGCCCCTCACTTTGAAAAGAAATGTAATCAAATCTAGGGTGAATCAAGCTTGGGTAAAAGTATAAAAGTTGTAACCCTTCCTCTTAGCTTTACGTGGAATCTTGAATCACCTCAATTAGACACCCAAGTGAAACATTATGGTAAAAATACTACAGCATGTCCTTGCTATCGAGTCTTGGCAATGCCACACTAGGAAACAATGACGCGGTACCACAGGCATTAACTTTTGGATTCCTAAAGCTCCAAACTTCCTTCATAGCATGTTTGAGTGCATCCTAAGCCACCTAAACCTTCATACCACCCCTCCACAAGCTCCTGTTCATGATGACTACTACAATAGGCCAAGGATATGAAAAGTAAACCAAGTCTTAAGGCTTCAATCATGCCTTACTAGACCATGGTTTCACACAAGTCTATCATAAACAAATCCTTACCATAACAATGCATACCACACAAACCATTTGAAACGAACATTTAAGCAACTAAGGCATGCATTGTAAGAGAATGTAAACTAAATCTTTTACCTCAATTGAAGAGAACAAGCAAGCATCAAGCATAACCAAGCCAATTTATCTTCTCTAAAAGGGCTTCTATGGTTCCAACAAAATTCATCATAAATGGCATCAATTCAAGCTCAATCAAGCTAAACCCAAGCTTATACTACCTCAAGAAGCCAAGAACAAGCAAGGGTTAACTAGGAAAAAATGTACCTAAGCTCCTCCAAGTAATAAAAATGCGATCCAAGAGCTTTCACAACAAAACTATGCAAAAACAAGCTCTTTCTTGCATGGGTACCTCATTAGACTTTGACTTCTTCCAAGAATTGATGATTTATGTGAGATTTGGCCTTGGAATTTAAGAGGAGAGGAAGAACTTAGAATTTGAAGGTTAGGGATGATGAATAGTGACCCCAGATGTCCCAAATTGGCTTAAAAAATATCTCCTCACTTTAGCCCTTCAACTTCATTAGTCTTTGCAAAAGAACCTAATGCTCAAATAATAACACTAGCTTTGGTAATTTTTATCCAACTCTTAGTTTCTTGTCACTTAGGTCCAAATGAATAACTTATGGGCTTTACAAGTGACCTATCACCATAGGGTACAAAATGACCGTTTTGGCCTCAATGACACTTAAGCGCCAAAAATGACCTAGGAACCATCTAACCTTTGTTAAACTTTCTTGACTTTCTAATTTAAAATAATTGAGGCATTAAAATAGGGATTTTAACTTATTTAACAAGTCTTACCTGACCATTGATGGTTCACTGTTAAGAAGGCCGTAATACCCTTGGCAAGTGGCATCCTCTGAATGGCCTCTCTCAGAAGATTAGTGTGTCAGGCTAGTGGAGTTCTTCTACTAGGGATCCTTCTAGGCCACTTTTTCTTGCACTAAATGCTTCTCAAGTTACTGGGTCATTTCCACATCTATGGACCACTGGAAATCACACAAGATCCCCATAATGATGGTAAGTAGTTATCCTTCTCCTGTCATGGAAGTGCCTTCTGGGAGAATGGCGTTCACAATTGCCTGATGGTCTAGGAGACCTTTTCCATTCAAACTTCTTGTAATGACTATAGTTATATATGGGTGGGTTCCCACAGATGGCGTCATTTGGTGTCCATCATCCTCTCTAGCTAATGTATCGAACATCTCTATTGCTGCAATAATGGTTACCCAGTGGAGGCCTGAAATACCAAGAGAAAGAAGGGCTACGGGGGGTCCACAAATATGTTCTAAATAGGGGCCTTGATAGTCAAGTCATATGAGATTTTAGCAAATGAATACGATAGAAGCATGAATAATAGTGCTTGGTTACCCTAGAAGAGGGGATCATCTCCTTTTCATAAAGTGAAGGGCATATACATCTTTGTTGGTCCTAAGGGATTGGCTAGATGCATGTCCAACCAAATCTGGAATTAGGGAAGGCATACCATGAAAAATTCTCTCTTAGCTATTGTTTTGACATCTGAGGTCAATGCTTAAGTTACACTGCTCAAAGTACAAAGCTAATGGTTTTTTCCTTCCTTGTGGGGGACTGTAGGAGAATTGTTCTAGGGTTCCTATGGTTGAGATAATAGTAATTTGGCAACAAATCTTGAAGCAGTTGATGCCCTTCCCGAGGTACCCCTTTTGATGAGGTAAAACCTTGATCTTAGGTTAAGGTTTTTCCACTATTAGAGGTTCCCCTTGACAAACTAGCCTGGGATATTACTTCAGGCGAAGAGAATGCCTAGCCTGAGGTAATCACTGAGATGGCCTCAAGAGCACATCTTCTCAGGGTAGTTTCTGAGCATACTCAAAGTAGTCACTACAAATGTTATTCTGAAGTACCCTGGTGCCTTTGACCATCAATATCTAAAAGTGTTTAAACCAACATGTAAATCATTTTTTCTCTATAGAAAATAACAATTTAAAACAATAAAATAAGTGTCTAAATGAATATATAAAAGTGTCTACAAGAATTTAAAAGTGTCTAAACAAAAATATAAAAGTGTATGAAGCATAATTTAGATAATTTTTTTTCCTTAGAAACAAAGTTGTGTAAACTAATAAATAAGAAGTGTGTAAATAAATATATAAAAGTGTCTAAAGTGAAGTATAGAAGTGTCTAAACAATATATAAAATTTATTTTTTAGGCACAACATATTGCAACCAAGCAGTCTCCTCATCACTTTCCAAAATCTAATTCCAGTTTGCATCATCTAATATCTTGCTGCCATTGCTCACATGAAGATTGCATCATTGTCGCTAGTCCCTAATCTTGTCGTCGCCTCAATATCACACCATGCACCTTTAGATCATGTCAATCATTTCTCACCTCTGATCTTATCATCACCCTCCACCTTTAGTCTTCTCTAACTTTAATCTATCAACGACATCATCTTCCACTCACCTGTTCATCACGCTGCTCACCTCTGAATCACGTTAATCATATCTCATCTAAAATCTTGTCATTGCCGCCCTCCTCTATTCTTCTCCAACTTTGATCTGTTGCTGGCATCATCTTCTCATTTCGCGATCATTGTCACTGCTGTCTAATCCCGTCCTTATCATCACAGTCATATTGTCTACTTTAATCACTTAGAACACCAACAATAATAGCAGAGATGCCAAAAGGGTTTACAGTATGTGATGCAATCTTTTTAGGATAATAAGGGGTAAATTTGGAAAATCATCACTATGTCTAATTAGACATATATGCATAGTAGCCATACTACCTAGGGTGCACAAAGTCGTGAACATCAACCATGTTGACCTAAAGTGTGGAAACTCCGTCTTACAGCTCATTCCAACTGCTTGTAGCCTCTTTAGCTTCATGATCTTTAACGAGTCTGTAATGCCCTTAAATTCTTAAGTGATAGGCCTTAGGCTATGAGGATTAAAGGCTTAAGTAATGTGAATGATTGAAGAGTTGGGCTCATCGAACTTGGAAAATAATGCTTTGAATGAAGCTTGAGTAAGGGTTGAAAGTTTGAACCTTTCGGGTTTATAAAAATGACTTGGCCGAGAAGTAAATGATGCAAATGATGCTTTGTGAAAGTGAAGAACCTATTGCAAATCTATAGCCCGACCTAAGTGAAAGAATCTTTTATGTGGGGACTCAAATGATTCATGCAAGTTTTATCCTTGCTTAAGTTTGTGTTAAGCCATTTTAATGGCACTTGTCCTCAACCGAGCACTCACATGCTTCCACTTTCCATTGCCTCCCACATCTGGTTGCTCCACCATTGTTGAAGGCTTGATCAAGCTCGTAGAAGTGTTCTTGAGGTGTTCACGGTGGTTCTTGGTGCAGCCGAGGCAAGTCAAGAAGGAAACCTTGTGGTGAGTATGGATTCGTGAGCCATTTGAGCTAGGAAGACTAGTTCTATCAACAACAAGCAAAGGAAATGCACATTCTAAGCTTCAAGCTTTCAGGCAACAAGAATTGTTAAGTCAAGGGAAGGATTTCCATGTATTCACTAAGTTTTATGGATGAACTATGGTGAATTGGTGAATACTAGACTCTTAGGTGATGGTTTTATTGCCAAAAGATCCTATGACATTGTAAAGCACTTGGTATGTTTTGGCATCTATGTGAATTGCTAATTAGCTATGAATATAGCAAGCATTAAGACCTAGAATTGAGGAGGCCAATTCAATTCTAAGGTTTGTTGTGCTCTCAAATTAGGGTAGAAAAGCCTAGGTACTTGACCAAATGTCTATGGTTATGAATCATGCTTGCTAGGCCATATGGCTAGTGTTTAGTGGTGTGTGTGTGTAATGTGTGCTTCTTTGTTTGTTTGTGCATGCTAACCTCTTAGATATTGCTTAATTATTATGTATATACATGTATTGTGCTTTGTTTTCTTGTCTTTGATTGTAAATTCTTGGAGTTTAGTTTTGGTTAAGCTAGTACTTAACCTATGTTAGGCTTTGGAAGCCATATAGGATCCTTGCTAAGTTTAACAAACTCATTGCCCTACTTTATATGTGTAGGAAAAGGTTTGCTTCAGAAGTAAGAAAGCCAAGAGTAACTTACACTCTTTCAGGTTTATGAAGATATTATGTTAGCATATGGTTTTGCTCAATATTCTAAGTGCTAGGAGTTTCCTTGTGTACCAAGCTAATGAACATGATTTCATTCTTGCAAGCATTGTGTGTCTAGAGTTGTGGGAACAAAGTCTAGTGAGGTCAGATGTGTACCATGGCATATATGTTGTGGTTTGGTTTATTGGCTTACCAAGACCTATGTGCTTGTTTGATGACTTTATGTAAGTTGGTTACTTGTGCACATGTAATGCCTAAGTTATGTTATGGTGAAGATGCCTATGTTGTGTATGTATGGATGTTTCAGGTAGTACTAGTAGGAATGGCCTATGGTAGGCTCACTAGAACTTATGTATATGTAAGTTGAACATCTTTGAGATGGATGCATATGTATGATGTGTTTGTATGTTAACTAATGAAATGAAGTGCTTGTTGCTTAAGTATTGGCACTTTCGGAAGTTAAGTGCCCTAGTATGTGTTTGAGAAATTTCTAGCACTCTGTGTACTAGGGTGGCCAATGACAGGCCTACCAAAACTTGTGTGTGTCCAAGACATGTGCATGTAAACCTATATTTTCAAAACTAAAGCTAGTGTTTTGGTTGTCATGCATATACTCAATTAATGAATGACTCTTGTGATGAATCGAGCTCGAAACCCACCTAGGTACTTAGCTTGTTTCTGAGTGCACAAACTTTTTTTTTTAGTAACTTGCAAGCTAGGTCCTATGTATGTGTCCTAGGTATGTGTCTGCCCATGTGTCCTGACATGCCCAAGGTGCACCCCAGTGCCCCACCCCTGTGTCCTAGATGTGCCAAAGGGGCTTAAGCCCTTATGTCTATTGTGCATTACATACTAGTGAAACCATTTTCCAAACTAAATTCGATAGACATAATTGAATGTCTTAACCATTCTTTTCAGGTTCTAAACCTCTCAAATGGGTCAGGAGCTATGTTGGGCATGACAGAGTCCCTCAATGAGCCCATGGAGTCCTCACCTTAGATACTTGCTCCTAGCCTTCATGATAGGGCTGGATGTAATCCTTAAGGGGTATTGGCAATCTCAGGAAACTCACATCAAGAGTTAGCAGACTTAGCTTGGGAGTCCGGTACTCGTAGCATATGATATCCAGGGTAAACTTGGCATAGAAGGTGCACTGCAAGTAGAGGACCATGCATCCAGCCAAGTTCAAAATGATGGCATAGATGAGTACCATTATTTCAATTTCCCTCATCTCAACTTGTAAAGTTTAGGGGACTTTTTTTACATAATTATGTCATCAAAAATTGACTTTTATATTAATGCTAAATTAATTTTCTTTCATGTTTGGGCTTTATTATTTCATAAATTTATTCATAATAGTTATAATAATTAATTTCATTTCAGTTTTAATACCTACAAGTTGAAACTAAAAAACATAAATAAAATGAGAAAACATGAGTGACTGAATTGCTATCACCATATGGAGCAACTAAAGCATTCAGCCACTCTTGTCTACGGCGTGAGCCTGAGAGATATGGATTTCTCGTGACTCACACTGGTGATGTGATGCTCATGGATCAGTATGAGCCCACAACCTACCAACAAGCTATGTTGGGGCCTGACTCTGAGAAGTGGCTAGTGGCCATGAAATCCGAGATGGAATCCATGCATGAAAACCAAGTATAGACTTTGGTTAACCCACCTAAAGGGGTGAAACCCATAGGGTGCAAATGGGTTTTCAAGAAGAAAACTGACATGGATGGTAATGTGATTACCTTTAAGGGACAATTGGTTGCAAAAGGCTTCAAGCAAATTCATGGCATTGACTATGATGAAACTTTTTCACTAGTTGCTATGCTTAAATCCATCCAAATTTTGTTCGCTATTGCTGCGCACTATGATTATAAGATATGGCAAATGGATGTCAAAACTGCATTCCTAAATGAAAAGCTACTTGAGGATGTGTACATGACACAACTTGAGGGTTTTGTCACTCCTGAGAATGCCAATAAAGTGTCCAAGTTGCAAAGGTCCATTTATGGACTAAAGCAAGATTCTCGAAGTTGGAATCTTCATTTTGATGAAGCAATCAAAGAGTTTGGTTTTATAAAAAATGAAGATGAATCTTGTGTCTACAAGAAGGTTAATGGGAATGCTATTGTCATCTTGGTGTTGTATGTAGATGACATACTACTCATCGGGAATGACATTCCTGAGCTACAGTCTGTGAAGACTTGGCTAGGGAAATGTTTCTCTATGAAGGACTTGGGTGAAGCAGCCTATATGTTAGGCATCAGGATCTATAAAGATAGATCTAGAAAGCTTCTTAGCCTAAGTCAAAGTACATACATTGACAAGGTGCTAAAGAGGTTTAGCATGCAAGATTCTAAGAAAGGATTCTTGCCCATGTCACATGGTATAACTCTTTCTAGATCTCAGTGTCCGAGTACACTAGAGGAGAGAGAGCGCATGAGTAAGATTCCATATGCCTCAGCAATTGGATCTATCATGTATGCCACGATATGTACTCGTTTCGATGTATCATATGCCTTGAGCAAGACAAGTAGGTACCAATCGAACCACGGTGAGAGTCACTGGAAGCTGTTAAAAACATCCTTAAGTACTTGCGAAGGACTAAGGATGCATTCTTGGTCTTTGGAGGTGAAGATGAGAGCATTGTAAGGGGTTACACCGATGCAAGCTTCCAATCCGATAAGGATGATTTTAGATCGCAATCTAGATATGTGTTTTGTATTGGTGGTGGTGCTGTGAGCTGGAAGAGTTCAAAGTAAGAGACAGTGGCTGACTCTACAACAGAATCTGAGTACATTGCCGCCACTGATCCTGCGAAGGAGGCAGTTTGGATCAAGAAGTTCATCACTGAACTTGGAGTGATTCCAAGCATTGCCAACCCGATAGAGCTATATTGTGACAACAATGGAGCAATCGCACAGGCTAAGGAACCTCAATCTCACCAGCGATCCAAACACATACTCCGACGCTATCATCTCATCAGGGAGATCATCGAGAGGGATGATGTAAGTGTTAGTGTTGTGCCCAAAAAGCCAATCATGAGATGATTGTATTTTTGCACGTTGAGTCATGATATTTTATTTAGGCATTAATCCAGCAATTTTGTTTGTTGTTTTGTTTCTGCGTAACGTAATAAACATAATTGTAACCCTAGAATAATGATATTTTTAAACGTCCCTAGTCTAGTATTATTGTGGAGCGGGTTGCAATAATACATAATGACTAGCATATGTGGAGACTAATATGAGATTTGTAGTCTACATATGGGTACAAGTTGGAGAACTTGTGTACTAGACCGACCCACCATGAGAACACTTCATGGATCGTTATATGAGTGTCATAAGTGATTCTCATAGTGATCATGGTATATGTAGTCCTTCGACCTAAGATCATCAAGGTTCCCTACATGCGAGTCACATACTTTGTTACTTTCCTTTGTTGCTCGTAACTGAGTGAACTTGAAGGAGGTCATTGGGTATGTCACATATCATGCGGAGGGATTTGTATGATCAAGATGGGATTTGTCCCTTCTATGTAACGGGAGTGATATCTTCGAGCCCCTTGATAGAGTAAGACTTAGAAAATGCATGGCCATGCTCCGATGAGTTGATATACGATATCAAAGTCATCAGTTTCAGTTGGTGTACTCAGTAATCAAGAAACCAAAGATTGGGCTATACGAGAGTGACACATTCCATGTCTCGTGCTTAGTCTTGATATCTTCGACAAAGGGACAATGGCATATATCGGTGATGATCATAAAGGTATAGTCGAATCATCGACAATCTTGTCACTTGGGTAGCAATGATGTGTTGCTAGACCCCGCTCATTGCTTATGATCATAAATGTGATTTATGATCATTGCCAACGTGATAAGAGCCTATTGGGTCACACACATAGAGCTATTTGGATCATTAGAGTGCATGGGCTAATTATTTGGGTTATGGTTTCACTTTAATTTCGTATTAATAATGGGCCCAAGAGTTGAGCCATTATTAAGCCCGAAATTAAATCCTAATTGGATTAGGGCTTTGAAACCCATTAGGCCTGGAAGTTGAGTCTCACTATAAATACAACTTCTAGTGAGAAATTCGCAGGTCTCCTTGCCCTAGCCTCCCAAAAGGACAGCCGCACTCTTCTCTTGCAATTCCTTGGAGGACGCAAGCTAGCACTGCGAGCGCAAGAAAAACGAATCTACCGGGATGTGGTGGAAGCGTGGTGATCCCGAGAGGCTCGTGTGGATACCATAGAGAGTCTGAACACGTCAACTATTCAGGTTTTGTGATTCGACTCTACAGTTTAGTGAGAGATCTCAACCGAAAATTAGGTATGAAATTTTTGAACACCCGGTTTACCCCGTTTCACTCGGATCCTGGAGGGTTTCGGTTAAATTCCACTGCGCTGTTTGGCTCCCGAAACCCAACAGTAAGGATATGCAAGACTTCGACAGACAGCAACATTGCTGATCCGCTGACAAAGCCCATTACACAGCAAAAGCATGATAGCCATTCTAGGTCCGTTGGTATTAGAAACATGGATGATTGGCTTTAGTGCAAGTGGGAGATTGTTAGTGTCGTGCCCAAAAAGCCAATCATGAGATGATTGTATTTTTGCACATTGAGTCATGATATTTTATTAAGACATTAATCCAGCAATTATGTTTGTTGTTCTGTTTCTACGTAACGTAATAAACATAATTGTAACCCTAGAATAATGATATTCTCAAACGTCCCTGGTCTAGTATTATTGTGGAGCGGGTTGCAATAATACATAACGACTAGCATATGTGGAGACTAATATGAGATATGTAGTCTACATATGGGTACAAGTTGGAGAACTTGTGTACTGGACCGACCCACCATGAGAACACTACATGGATTGTTATATGAGTGTCATAAGTGATTCTCATAATGATCATGGTATATGTAGTCATTTGACCTAAGATCATCAAGGTTCCCTACATATGAGTCACATACTTTGATACTTTCTTTTGTTGCTCGTAACTGAGTGAACTTGAAGGAGGTCATTGGGTATATCACATATCATGTGGAGGGATTTGTATGATCAAGATGGGATTTTTCTCTCCTATGTAACGGGAATGATATCTTTGGGCCCCTTGATAGAGTAAGACATAGAAAAATGCATGGCCATGCTCGGATGAGTTGATATACGATATCAATATCATCAGTTTAAGTTGGTCTACTCGATAATCAAGAAACTAAAGATTGAGCTATACGAGAGTGACACATTCCATGTCTCGTGCTAAGTCTTGATATCTTGGACAAAGGGACAATGGCATATATCGGGGATGATCATAAAGGTTTAGTCGAATTACCGACAATCTTATCACTTAGGTAGCAATGATCTGTTGCTGGACACTGCTCATTGCTTATGATCATAAATGTGATTTATGATCATTGCCAACGTGGTAAGAGCCTATTGGGTCGCACACATAGAGCTATTTGGATCATTAGAGTGCATAGGCTAATAATTTGGGTTTTGGTTTCATAATAATTTCGTATTAATAATGGGCCCAAGAGTTGAGCCATTATTAAGCCCGAAATTAAAGCCTAATTGGATTAGGGCTTTGAAACCCATTAGGCCTGGAAGTTGAGTCTCACTATAAATACAACTTTTAGTGAGAAATTCGTAGGTCTCCTTGCCCTAGACTCCCAAAAAGGACAGTTGTACTCTTCTCTTGCAATTCCTTGGAGGACGCAAGCTAGCACTGCGAGCGCAAAAGAAACGAATCTACCGGGACGTGGTAGAAGCATGGTGATCCCAAGAGGCTCGTGTGGATACCATAGAGAGCTTGAACACGTCAACCGTTCAGGTTTTTTTATTCGACTCTATAGTTGAGTGAGAGATCTCAATCGAAAATTAGGTTTGAGAATTTTCGAACACCCGGTTTACCCTGTTTCACTTGGATCCTAGAGGGTTTCGGTTAAATTCCGCTGCATTGTTTGGCTCTCGAAACCCAACAAACCCAACATATCAATCACTCCAAATAGTTCCCCTTCAATCGCCCTGAACTAGCAAATAGGATATTCGTGACTAAATATTTTAGTTGCCTTTGAGTTGCCCCATGCGACTAACTATTACTGGTTGTTCAGCTACTTTTGTGCATGTATCTTGTAGTATTTGGTGATGTTAAGACAAGCAGAGAAAGGTATAATGCATATTGGAATTGCTTACAAAAAGCTTGTAAGACATACCACGTACAAGGTTTCACATCCTTTCACACAACACCTATCACAAAATCCACCAAAATTTTGTTCAACATAAAAAACCAGACTCTTCTTCGACTACGAGTAGAATAGAAGGGAACAATTGAATGAGCTTCCCAACAAAAAATAAACATGAAGCATAACTAGCATTTTGGTCTAATTAGCACCAAATTGAAATTGATAATTCACTTTCTGTTTCTACTTAAATGAACACAATAAAAAAATATTCACTCAATATGATTCACCCCTGAGAATTTAAGTCTATGCATCGTTAAAATCAGCATAAAAGCACTCTATTAAGAAGTTTGGGAAAATACCTAAACTAACTAGAGACTGTACCCCAAAGTCCACAATAATCACCGGAGATTGGTCATTCTTCTCCATTATTCGTCCTTCGACCAATACCTTTGCAACCGCGGTTCCTGTAAAGCAACAGCCATAGCCGTAGAGGCATTTGCCTTATCTCCACAAAAAAAAAAAAATACTCCAAAGGACCTCAACCAAAATAAAAAACAAACAACAAACCCAGAAACCAAAAAAAAAAATTAAAGATTCAAAATCCCAAAACCAGATTCAACAAATTGCTTGGGATTTTGAAGAAAGGCCTAGAAAAAGAAGTTAAAAAATAAAATAAAAGGATCAAAACCATGGAAACAAATCAAAATTTTAAAGAAAAACAACACCATTTTTGAAATTTTGAAGTTAAATCTACAAAAAATGGTTACTTTTTTAAAAAAATGACTTTAGAGAAAGTTAAAGAGGATGAAACAAGAAAATAAAAAACTTAAACAAAATAAAAATCTGGAAAAATAATTCCAACTGGAGGTGCTACCGTAGAAAAAGTCATCGTTGCGGTGATGCCACCTCCACTTTCCAGGATCCGGCCAAGCTAGTGAAAGTGGGAGTATGAGAGGATAGATCATAAGGAAAACAAGGAAATGGGAAAAAAATAATTGAGTGACAAATGTACTATTATACTAGACAAAAGGAAAAAAACCCTTCCCTAGTCCTTCATTTTTCTTCAGTGTTTTAAATTTGCCCTTGGCTTCGAATTTCTAATTGCTTAAGCTATTAGAAAGTTACCAATAACTCATGCCGTTAGTAATTTACCAACATCTTTGGCTATTGGTTATTTTCCAGTGGCCTTGAGCATTGGTAAATAACCCACCCGCAGAGTGCCTGAACCGCCTTGGCTATTGACTAATGCATGACCGTTGGGAATTAATTTTAGGTAGTTCGAAAATTGCCTTACTAACTTTTTAAGTAGTTGGAAAAAGGCATTATTTTAGTAGTGCAACCCACTATCATAGTCATAGTGAAAAACAAGCCACAAGCGTAAAGCCACATGGCCCTTAACTGTAGTGAATCTTGCACATGTGCCTGAGTGATAAGACCTTTACTAAGTAGGCATTGTTTCATCTTCAAAAGTTGTTACCTCATGTAGAGGTCTCGAGAAAAAAGCTCATGTCCAACATTTTTTAGGGCAATGACATGTTAACATTATATTGGGTTTGACTAGTTACAGCCCAGTAATAAGACTCAGTCCGTACAGAAGACTTACTCGACCATAATCTCTGTTAAAGAAAAACAACACCATTTTTGAAACTTTGAAGTTAAATCTACAGAAAATGGTTACTTTTTTTTAAAAAAAAGACTTTAGAGAAAGTTAAAGAGGATGAAACAAGAAAATAAAAAACGTAAACAAAATAAAAAATCTGGAAAAATAATTCCAACTAGAGGTGCTACCGTAGAAAAAGTCATCATTGCAGTGATGCCACCTCCACTTTCCAGGATCCGGCCAAGCTAGTGAAAGTGGGAGTACCAGAGGATAGATCATGAGGAAAACAAGGAAATGGGAAAAAAATAATTGAGTGACAAATGTACTATTATACTAGACAAAAGGGAAAAAACCTTTCCCTAGTCCTTCATTTTTCTTCAGCATTTTAAATTTGCCCTTGGTTTCGAATTTCTAATTGCTTAAGGTATTAGAAAGTTACTAATAACTCATGCAGTTAGTAATTTACCAACATCTTTGGCTATTGGTTATTTTCCAGTGGCCTTGAGCATTGGTAAACAACCCACCTGCAGAGTGCCTGAACCGCCTTGGCTATTGACTAATGCATGACCGTTGGGAATTAATTTTAGGTAGTTCGAAAATTGCCTTACTAACTTTTTAAGTAGTTGGAAAAAGGCATTATTTTAGTAGTGCAACCCACTATCATAGTCACAGTGAAAAACAAGCCACAAGTGTAGAGCCACATGGCCCTTAACTGTAGTGAATCTTGCACATGTGCCTGAGTGATAAGACCTTTACTAAGTAGGCATTGTTTCATCTTCAAAAGTTGTTACCTCATGTAGAGGTCTCGAGAAAAAAGCTCATGTCCAACATTTTTTAGCGGAATGACATGTTAATATTATATTGGGTTTGACTAGTTAGAGCCCAGTAATAAGACTCAGTCCGTACAGAAGACTTACTCGACCATAATCTTTGTTAAAGAAAAACAACACCATTTTCGACACTTTGAAGTTAAATCTACAGAAAATGGTTACATTTAAAAAAAAATGACTTTAGAGAAAGTTAAAGAGGATGAAAAAGAAATGTAAACAAATAAAAAATCTGGAAAAACAATTCCAACTGGAGGTGCCGCCACAAAAAAAGTCATCGTTGCAGTGATGCTGCCTCCACTTTCCAGGATCCTGCCAGGCTAGTGAGAGTGGGAGTACAAGAGGAGAGACCATGAGGAAACAAGGAAATGGGAAAAAAAAATTAAGTGACAAATGTACTATTATACTAGACAAAAGGAAAAAAAACCCTTCCCTACTCCTTCATTTTTCTTCAGTGTTTTAAATTTGCCCTTAGTTTCAAATTACTAATTGCTTAAGCTGTTAGAAAGTTACCAATAACTCATGTCGTTAGTAATTTACCAACATCTTTGGCTATTGGTTGTTTTACAGTGACCTTGCGCATTGGTAAACAGCCCACCTGCAGAGCGCTCGAACCACCTTGGCTATTGACTAATGCATGACCGTTGGTAATTAATTTTAGGTAGTTGGAAAATTGCCTTACTACCTTTTTAAGTAGTTGAAAAAAGGCATTATTTTAGTGGTGCAACCCACTATCATAGTGACAGTGATAAACAAGCCATAAGCGTAGAGCCACATGGCCCTTAATTGTGGTGAATCTTGCACATGTGCCTGAGTGATAAGACCTTTATTAAGTAGGCATTGTTTCATCTTCAAAAATTATTACCTCATGTAGAGGTCTCGAGAAAAAAAGCTCATGTCCAACATTTTTTAGAAGAATGACATGTTAATATTATATTGGGTTTGACTAGTTACAGCCCAGTAATAAGATTCAGTCCGTGCAAAAGACCTATTTGACCATAATCTCTGTTAAAGAAAAACACCATTTTTGAAACTTTGAAGTTAAATCTATAGAAAATGGTTACTTTTAAAAAAAAATGACTTTAGAGAAAGTTAAAGAGGATGAAATAAGAAAATAAAAAAATGTAAACAAATAAAAAATTTGGAAAAAGAATTCCAACTGGAAGTGCCGCCATAGAAAAAGTCATCGTTGCAATGATGCCGCCTCCACTTTCCAAGATCCAGCCAGGCTAGTGAGAGAGTAAATACAAAAGGAAAGACCATGAGGAAAATAAGGAAATGGGAAAAAAAATTTGAGTGACAAATGTACTATTATACTAGACAAAAGGAAAAAAAACCCTTCCTTAGTCCTTCATTTTTCTTTAGTGTTTTAAATTTGCCCATGGTTTCCAATTTCTAATTGCTTAAGCTGTTAGAAAGTTAACAATAACTCATGTTGTTAGTAATTTGCCAACATCGTTGGCTATTGGTTATTTTCTAGTGGCTTTGCGCATTGGTAAACGGCCCACCTGCAGAGCACGAACCGCCTTAGCTATTGACTAATGCATGACTGTTGGTAATTAATTTTAGGTAGTTGGAAAATTTCCTTACTACCTTTTCAAGTAGTTGGAAAAAACATTAGTTTAGTAGTGCAACCCATTACCATAGTGACGGTGAAAAGCAAGCCACTAGCGTAGAGCCATATGGCCCTTAACTGTGAATCTTGCACATGTGCCTGAGTGATAAGACCTTTATTAAGTAGGCATTGTTTCATCTTCAAAAATTGTTACCTCAGGTAAAGGTCTTGAGAAAAAAAGCTCATGTCCAACATTTTTTAAGAGAATGATATATTAATATTATATTTGGTTTGACTAGTTAGAGCCCAGTAATAAGACTCAATCCGTACAGAAGACCTATTCGACCGTAATCTCTGTTAAAGATGAAATATAAATAAGCAATGTATTTAATGGGAGAGAATTTCTATAATGAAGAGAATCCCTCATTAATTACACTAATAAAGGGTCGTTGTTGGTGCTCATGTATATAAAAGGAGACTTTCACAACACATCTAAGATACACATAAAATGTCATACTTCCATAGCTACTTCCCCTACTATTTGAAGAGCTAATTTAATTGTTGGATGGTTTTACATTGAGAAATACTCTGGAGCTCTAACACTATCCTTGATTGCAGTCCTGGTTAGGGATGGCAAAATTTGACCCAACCTGAAGACCTGACTTGACCCACCCGAACCCAAACCTGACCTGACCCGATTTGACTAGAAAAGTCAACGACCCGAACCCGACTGCATCCAACCCGACCTAAACCCGAACCCGATTGAAATGAAACCCGAGAAAACCAGAGTCCGAACCCGACCTGACCTAAACCCGAAATGATCGGATGACTAAACCTAACAAGTTTTAACTTTCCAGTGACATTGTGCATTGGTAAACGGCCCACCTGCAAAGCGCCCGAACCGCCTTGGCTATTGAAAATTTCATGACTATTGGTAATTAATTTTAGGTAGTTGGAAAATTGCCTTACTGAGAACCTGATTAAGTAGTGATGAATAAAAGGCATTATTTTTTAGAAATTATAGTACAGTCCTTTTGTTCCATATTCTTTGAAACATTTCCCTTTTTGTAATAATTTGTGTTGAATTTATTTATATTACTCCCTTTGTCTCAAATTCTTTGCACTATTCATATTTTAATAATTAATCTATATATTTTTATTTTTAACATTTTAATATAAAAATAAAAATATTTTATACATGAATGATAAATCAAAACTTATAGTTTTTAGATATATTTTTTTTTTAATAAACAATAATATAAATAAATTCAAGTCCAATTAGTCAGAAAAGTTAAATGGAGTAAAGAAAATGTGATAAGCCTATATTTATTATATTTATTTCTCTCATATTTAGTATGTTTTAATATGTTTTGAACCTTAAATATATATTTTGAGTATGTATTGTAGCTTAGAGCATATCTGGACTTAATTGATTGAAAGTAAATTTACTTTGCCATTTTACAAGTTTTAATTTGGTTGTGCTCTTTCAGGATGTTGACAGATTGGTGATATTCCAGTAGAAAAATTATATCTTGAGCTACAAAGATCGGAATGAAATGATTCTTGATTCATTGAAAAGCTAACATCTGGAGCTACAAATCATATTCAGACTATGAAACCCAGTTTGCAAGTTAAGAGGGTCAAATTCAGCTTCAAAGTCGCGATTTACGAGTCACTGCCGATTCAGAAGCAGTTGCGGTATTTTGGGCATATCTTTGGCTGTAAATGTCCGTTTTACGCGATTCAGGTGTCGTTTCGAAGATAAGAAAGAGATATATAACTTTTATGCTTTGAGTTTTGAGAAATAATGGCTGAATCAAGGTCGAATATCAGCTTGAAGTTGCTATTGCTGTTCTGGAGTATTGCTTGGCTGACAACTTTGAAACTTTATAGTTATTTTGAATCTTTTTATTTGTTTGGGATACTTTTATAATAATATAAAAAGTTTAGGGAGTTTTTATGAGTTTAGCCATAGGTTTTAGATTTCTTTGGTTTTTAAAAGCTTCCGCACACTAGGAGCTCGCCGTTTTTTTTATTTTCTAATTTTAGTTTCTTTTATTCTTCTTTACTTTTCTTTTGATGATGGTTGAGTAATTTTCTGATTCAGTTCTGGGGATGATTTCCATCGCCAACACCGGTTGTGAGGATTGATTTTTCTTGCTTAAACTTTCTTTAATTTCAAGTATTTACTTCTTTGTTGTTCAGATTTATTGCAATTAATTTTCCTGTTCTCACTTATTGAATTGGTTCTGCAATTGCAAATCTGTTTGATTTTCTTGCAACTGCTTAGGTAAAGAATTCAATTAAAAGCAAGTGAATTGATTGGAGATTGCTTTTATTTCTAGTTAGTTCATACGAAGAAGTAAGACAGGTTAAATTGTTCAAGCTTTTGGATTGTTGCCTTGAATAAACTTTTTGGTTCATTGATCTTAATGCTGATTTTGAGATAATTAGAAATTGCTTTTCAATATCTGGTTAATCAAAATTAAGAAATTAATCTAAAGCTTTTTCTGGTTAATTTTACTGCCGAATTCTTAGGGTTTTTTTTAGCTTTAAAAAGAGTCCTGTTTATTTGCTTAAATTGAAGAAATATTTTCTTTCGATGATCAATTGCATGATTGGAATGGATAATCAACCCTGAACTGAGCGTTTTTAGTATTGGTTAATTTCGTTTTGATTCTACAGTTAATTTATTTCAGCTTTTAATTGAAGAAACCCCCCCAATCTTTTATTTCAGTTTTCTGACAGGAAGCTTTCAGTAGAAAAATCTTCTTTGGGATTCGACCTGGTTTTCACTGCTAGACTATAAATTTATTTATTCTAAGTTGTTAGGGATACCAGAATTATTTTTTACGGTTTCGACGATCGGCCAAAATGCGATGGAGAGAGATTATTTGTTAGAAAAAAATTAAGAAAGTATATATTTAGAAACTATAGGTCTTTATTTACTATTTAATATAATAATTTTTTATTTATATACTAAAATGTTGAAAAAAAAATTTTAGATTAATTGTTAAATAGTGAATGTTATAAAGAACTTGGCACAAAGAGAGTATTTTATTAAAGAAAGTATATATTAATATATTCTCATAAATTTTGTATTATTTGTTTTATATCTAGTTAAATTAAATTTTAATCAAAAATAAACAAGAAAATTTAATTGATTCAGCCGTTTCGACTTATGTATCAGTCAACCGAGTAAACTCGACAATCAAGTTGAATCTAGTTTAAGACCTGATAACCCGACCTAATTGGATCCGAACCCAAATAAACCCAACATGACCCAACCCGAACCCAAAATATATTCAACCTGAAATCAACCCGAACCCAAATAACCCGACCTGGACCCGAATACATGCTAACCCGATTAAACCTGAATCTGAATAACCTGACCCAAACTTGACCCGACCCACCTAATTGCCATCCCTAGTCATGGTTCACTCGAGTAAGCAATTAGAGGTCCAGTTCAACAATCCCCTCAACCATCCTCAGCTTTAACCTCCTTCTAGTTAACAAAGCAAAAATCACGCTCAACTAGGCCCATTGAATATCACTACATTTCGAATAATTTTTTCTCCAACTCACTTGGTCCAAGCTAGCAACACAAAAGTCAATACATAATCACATACCAAATATATAATTTCTTTTCTGAAAATTAGCCCCCCCAAAAAAAAAAACAGCAACAATTTGGGTGCTTTTGAAATCCATAGCGGCACGCAAATTAACATAGTCAAAACACCAATAAGACTAACTAATTACTACAATTAGTACTACTTATAACTCTACACTAACGGGTTGGACGTAGACGTCCCGTAGCCGTTGATCATGCCCGTCCATGATCCTGCGTTGTTCAAGCTGTAGCCTAAAGTACCATCCTTCCCAGCATCGGAGCAACTATGGTCATGCCACTCCAGCGACAATACCTTTGGATTGGGCTTAACGTCGATGGCATTCCCCTGGTCTTGGTCACCCGCGTCGTACGGTAGCATTACCCGCTCTGTAAAATTACTTGCACTGCCGTCGTCGAGGGGCATCCCGACCCCGTACGGCGAGCAAAATCCGTGGAAATCCGGGGGCATATGATCAGACCCGAATCCGCCTCCCATGAAATCGTAGTTACATGAAGAGTTACCGACCAATGCTTCCAGCTTGGTGTCCATGAAATCGAGAGGAACGAAAGCGTTGGCCGCAGCGAGGAGGTTGTTGAAGTGCGGCGGCGGCATTTGGGTGTCGTCGCGGGGGAAGGAGAGTTGAAGATCGGCGGCGGCGGGGTTTGTATTTCCGAGGTGGTTGGATGGGAGAGACTGAGGATGAACAACGTCCGCAGTTTTCTTGGAAGAGAGCTTCTTGTTCTTCCGGCAGCCGCCGCCGACGGGGATGTTGCGGAGGGTGCCGCCTTTGGTCCAGTAGCGGCGGCAGGTCTTGCAAAAGTAACGAGGCTGAGATAGGCTGTAGTTGTTATAGTAGCAGAACTTGGTGTTGGTGGAGTCGCAGCGCGGGCACTTGAGGGCCTGCTCGTGTTGCGGACGCAGCCGCCGCTCCATCATGGGCGGCCGCGAGCACGTTAGCATTTCCCCGGATGGTGATGACGACTCCTCCTGCATCGTTCCCTGCGTCATGCACCCACATTATTTGACTAGAATCTTCCATGGAAAAATCAAAAGAATTACAATGAATGTGGATAGGTTTATATCTGTACCTGTAGCCAGTCAGATGAGCAAGAAGAATCCATGCAAACTTGGAGAGAAGTTAGACCCATAAACATGCGGTGAGTGGTTATGGAAACTGAGAGGTGTGATTGGTTTATGGGATTTTACAGGTCGAGAGAAGGGAGAAGAAAGACTGAGAAAGAAGTGGGGGAATTGCAGTTCAGGTGTATGAGATTTTCTGCTGAGGCAGTGGGAAGGCTGTGAATAAGAAGGAACAAAAAGGCAGTGAGGACTGAGGTGAGGCCGGGAGTAGCGGGACTAGAGGCCAGTAGAAATTCCCGGCTAAGTAGTTTCGTATAAAAAATAATTCATTATTTTTATTTTTGTTGGTTTTTTACTTAAATTTTTTTAAAATCAAAATCATAATTATATAAGAGTGAAGGATAGGAGAATTTGGTTTGTTCGGAAGATAAAGAGTTACTAAACTAATGTAATTGATATTAGGTGGTGAAATTGGGTGAGATTAGAGTTGAATCCCAAAACTCACCTTCCCTTTGTGTCCCCTTTGCCCCTCCACAAAAAATTCATGTCATTAGAAAGCCCAGACTCTATTTATTTAATTATTGTTTAAAAAAATTAAAAAATAATTAATTTTCTATGAATTTTACTCTTTGTCCAACGAAAGAAGAGAAAAATCAATAAAAAAATATCTAATTTTTCTCAAAAATAGTTATGAGAATGTTTTTTATTTACCTTTATATCATTTAGTAGACAAATTAAGCGAATAATCACTGCATATAAAAAACTTAGTATAATTTGTCGCCTTGAGGAACCAATGCCTTTATCGGGCTACATATCGAGGTAACTGTTTCATACTCATCTTAGCGGCATGAGATTTGATCTTAATATCTTAATTTCAATATTAAAAAAATTTGTTAATCTAACTTAGTTTTTCGTTCCTTAAAATGAAGTTTATAAGAGGAAATAGAATTTGAATTTCTAACACTTGACGATAACTAAGTGTTTCATCAGTTAGGCAAAAAATAAAAGTGAATTTAACAAAATTTACAAAGAGTGGTGCTAAAGTTTAAAGTAGAAAAGAAAAAATGAATTTTAAAAACTTGAGTAGTGCTGTACATATAAAAAAAATTTAAAAGATGAATTTTACAAAATTACATATCAAGTAGCAATTACTTTAAGAATAGAAACTGGGTTTCGCACATAAATCATGATCCTCATATATTCTGGCAACACTTTTTTTGTAAAATTTGCCATAAACTTAAAATTACGAAACTTGTTTTAATCAAAAAAATTTATACTTTACCTCATCCCTCCTATAAAAGATGGTACATTTCTTTAGGTATGAAAATTAAGGTATATAAAGTTTATAATATTTTTTTTTCCCTCAAACTAGAATTAGAAAAAAGAATTTTTGGATTATGCGTGATGTGAATTTAAATGATTATTAAAAAAGAAAAAATTTCTTTAGAGTTTTGTGTAGAGATAATTTTAATGATAATTAAAAGATAAAATATTTTTTTAAAATTTTATATAATGAAAGTTTAAATAATGATAGTAAAATAAATTAAATGTTAAAAATTTTCTGAAAAAATTGATTCATCATTTTTAGATAGAGGGATTATCTTTTACGAATGGGCATCGAAAACATTTGAAATGTGAGAATCTCTTTGGAAACGGGGAGCAACATAGTAAGGTTTTTTACCCTGATTATAAAGATTTATAGAATTTTTGTTAGTTCTTATTAGTATTCGTATAGTGTGTACGTAAAAGTGGGTCCAGAACCACAATCCATGCGAAGCGTCGGTGGGCTAAAACAATAAAGTGGGGCCCACGAATGCTATCTAACTTTGGGACAGAGGGCCCACAATCTATCTCATCTTGACGAACACATATCAATGAAGGGCCAGGATGTCGTTCGGGGGGGAACCTCAGCCGTCTGATGACAGCGTCAGAAATCGCGGCGTAGAGCGACCGACAGAACGACGAAGACGACTCGCCTCCCTCGGCCTACGGTTGACGTGACAGCGGGAGAGGAAAGGGCCGAGAGAATAAAAATTTTGGGGGACTTTCGATAAAGATAGCGGGGGGCAGGCAATTTAAGGCATACCGAAAGAGCACTCCAGCTTGTGGGCCCCACCCGGCTCCCTCCTCCTACAAGCAAAGGATCGATTCTCCTACTCGACTCGACTCTCTCCGGTCCCTCAGACCTGTGCAACAAATGCCAACCTCGTGGCGTGGATGAGATGATCTGGAAGCAATTTATTTTAAATTAAGTTAACTTATTTTAAAGTAATTTATTTTTATTATTATATTTTTTATTTTAAATTAATTTTATTTAAAATTAAATATTATATAGATATAATAATTTATTAAAAAAGTAAATTTTTATGATCTTATTAAATTTTTATAAATTTTTGTTAATACTTAAAGTTAAAAAAAATTTATAAAAATTTAATAAGATTATAAAAATTTTAGTTTTAATTTATTTTTACACCTACATAATATTAATTTTTATATAAAAATATAAATAAGTT
Source organism: Aquilaria sinensis (assembly GCA_005392925.1). Taxonomy (NCBI): domain Eukaryota; kingdom Viridiplantae; phylum Streptophyta; class Magnoliopsida; order Malvales; family Thymelaeaceae; genus Aquilaria; species Aquilaria sinensis. The sequence goes on along the minus strand of SMDT01000662.1, from coordinate 52,674 downwards.
ATTTTGACTTAAGTTAAAAAGAATTTGACCTTAATTGAGTCAGTCATGTACTAAATAATATAGGGCTCAACGTTGTTAATTCGGGTTTCTATTTTATGAATAGTAGTCATATAATCGGATTTAAATTATAGTTGTTGATAGCCAAAGGCTATCGCCTCTATCTGGCCGAACTCTCTGCCACAAGAATGGCCAGAAGAAACTGGCGCTACCCGAGAAAAGGTGGGATCATACACCTCGGGAGATAGCCGAAGAGCTTCGAGCCCGGCACGCCAGGAAACTTGAGGATACTACTTACCCCCCGAGGTTGTAACAGATCGCCTTCGGAAAAGAGGCACCAGCTATCGCGGGCCGAACATGATCTCCCCGAAGGCGGAACTCCCTGAAGCTGGGAACCCCCGAACTGAGTGCGTGTTTTCCGAAGAGGCACCGTCCGTACCAAAGGACGACCTCGCCCAGGGACCTCGGGAGTACGGCAGGAGCATTTAAGGAAGCATTTAAGGAAGCCTCTGACACGTCCTTTCACAGACGTCATAAGCCGCCTCAAAAGGCGCTCTGACACGCTGACGCTGTCAAAATCACAACATGGCCCATCTCAGCACAAGGCTCAAGGCAACCTACTACCAGCTATCTGTCCCCTACGCCCAGAAACTCAGAGAACATCCGACCGAACACGTGTCGCGATCTGAACGGGCTAGGCACTCCTATAAATACCAGGAAATAAATACTTGGCAGGAGGCTGGTTGGCAAGAGGTCTGACTCCCAGACTCTGAGAAAACCACCAGGCGAGACTCTTCAGCCCCTTTGTGCTATTTCCTCTGCCTTTTCTCAGCCACCACTGACTTGGGCGTCGGAGGCTCCCCCCCCGGAAACACATTCCGGGGGCCTCCTAACCCTTTGTTTCTGGACTTTCAGGCACACTCCCTTGGGCGAACCATCCTCCAGGCGTTCTTCCTCCTAGAAGTCTCTCCACCAGTCATCATGACTCTAAACGATGAGGCCCCCGGCCATCATTTGGCGCCGTCTGTGGGAACCCGCTCTGAGATCGCCGTCGTTGAAACTCGGCGTTCTAAGGACAAGGGGCTCCCAAAGTCCCCGTCCGCGCCTGAGACACAACCGGCTGCTGAGCAAACACTCCCAGAGATTTCTGTGCCCGAGGAAGATCGCCCTCTAGTAATCACTATGAGCTTCCTGAAAGACTTTCAGCATTCGGTCGTGTCTGAAATGACACAGCAGATCGACCGAAGGTGGCCACAGCAAGCACAGGCCCAGAGACCTCCCTCACCAGGACGCCCTCGGGAGAAAAGCCCAAAGTCTACTCATTGCAGTTTGGGAAGCGGAGATCCGCGCGAAGAATCGTCCACAGAAAATACTCCCCTCGGGAAACAGCCTGTGGGGCAGAAGAGGTCTGAGCGACCGAGGGTCTTGCAGCAAAGAAGTTCGCTGCCTGAGGCGAGGTCCCTGTCCCCTCAGTGCCGAACTCGCTCCCCGAAGAGGCATCGGAAATCTCTCTTCCCTGAAGTAGGGCCTAGTGCCACAGTGCTTATGGAGAGGATATTAGCACGGCTAGATAGGGTGGAGAAACAAATGGCCAGAAAACCCGTTTGGGCCAGACTCTCGGGAACATTCTGCGAAGATGTCTCCCCATTCATTCAGGCCGTTGTTGAGGCAGCCATGCCAGGTGACTTCAGAGTACCTCGGTTGGAGATTTATGATGGCCGTACTGATCCACAGGCCCATCTGATGAAGTACAGACGCAGCATGATAATGCACGGTGCTGACGACGCTACCATGTGCAAGTGCTTCGAAGTCACCCTCACAGGGCCAGCAACTGCTTGGTACAATTCACTGCCTTCAGGGACCATTACTGAGTTCCAGGAGTTGTCCACGGCCTTCACGCAGCAATTCATTGGGAGTCGACCTACTGCGAAGATGCCTGTCCAGATGTTCGACATAGAGCAGAGGAACGGAGAAACCATCCGAGACTATGTCGAAAGATTCAATAGGGAAGCTCTGAGCGTCCCAGACTTCCGGCCCGAAATCCGCATTCTTGCCATGACACGGGGCCTTCGGCGAGACTCACAGCTATTCTACGAGTTCTCAAAGGACCCCCCGGAGACCCTCAGAGAATTTTACCGAAGGGCAGAACAGCACATGACCGCCGAGGAACTAAGAATGGCAGGGCCGAAGCCCGATCACCACCGCGCCGATGGGTCCAATCAGCAAGCTCGGCATCCGACCGAACAAGCAGGACGACCTCGGAGGATGCGGGGAAGGAAACCCCAAAGTTTCACACCATTGAGCACTACACGGAGCAACATTCTCATGGCGCTGGAAAGGCAAGGGACGCAGATTCGGCGACCAAGGGCCATGACCGCCGATAATAAGAAGAATGCAAAAAAGTTCTGCCAGTTTCATCGCGACCACGGTCATGAGACCGAAGATTGCTTCCAGCTGAAGAAGTACATAGAGTCGCTGATAAAGCAGGGCCAACTTCGGAAATACCTGCGGATGCCATCCCCGAAAGGCAGAAAAGTGGAGGAAGAAAGGGCCGAAGATGAGGACTATGACTCCGACAGGCGGAGAAACCGAAGTCCAAAAAGGCGCCCTCCACCTCCGGCAGGGGTTATCCAAACAATCACCACGGGGCTCCCATCCTCGGAAAGAAAGCGGAAGGCCAGAGAAATTGCAGTCATGGAATATCAAAATCCAGCAAAGAAGCTGGCCCGCAAAAATGGATCCACCATCGTCTTCCCCCACGACGATCCGCTGCTGATCATGGCGAGGATAGGGAACTGGGACGTCAAAAGGGTGCTACTTGATGACGGATCAAATGCGGACGTCCTATTCTCGCAATTACTGCTGAGCTTGGGCATCTCCAGCAGCGAGCGTAAGCTAGTCACCTCGCCCACCTTCGGGGTCGGACCATCCGAACTGCCCATTCTCGGATGGATCGACCTCCCACTGATGATGAGAGGGACTTCGGTAGACGGAGCAGCTGAGTTGTACGCCTCCACAATGGCGAGGTTCATCGTCATGGACGTCCCGTCCTCGTACAACGCCATCCTTGGAAGGCAGACACAGGGAAACCTGCACATTCGCCCTGATGTGAAGTACTTGACTGTCACATTCGCCACCAAGGATGGAGATGCAGAAATCTTCATAGAGCAGGCCGAGGTGAGAAAGGTGTTTGTGAAAGCACGAAAGGCCCCGGCGAGCAACTTCGCACAAACAATGGAGGCAAAGGCTCCAGAAAAAGGCAAAGAAGAAGATCTCGCAAAAGCAGAAATGGAAACAGTAGAACTTATCCCAGGACAATCTACCCGAATAGGGAAGAGCTTGACCGAAGGTGAGAAGGAAAACCTTGTATCCTTTCTGCTGAAAAATAAAGATCTGTTTGCCTACTCGCCGAAAGATATGCCAGGGGTAAACCCTGGCATAATAAAGCATAGCCTCAAAGTAAGCCTGAAAGCAAAACCTGTCCGGCAAAAGAAACGAAGCATCTCGGCCCACAAGAGCAACTTTGTCAAAACTGAGGTCCAGCGTCTGTTAGACGCCGAAGTCATCAGGGAGGTGAAGTACCCCGAATGGTTAAGCAACGTGGTCATTGCCCCAAACGAAGGTAGCAGCAAACTCCGGATGTGCATCGACTTCAGAAACTTGAACGATGCTTGCCCAAAAGACTCATACCCTCTGCCGCCAATAGATCAACTGGTAGATTCAACCGCCGAATATGGGCTCCTTAGTTTCCTAGACGCCTTCTGTGGCTACCATCAAATAAGGATGGACCCCGAAGATGAAGAAAAAACCGCCTTCATCACGGAGGGAGGAAATACTGCTATGTCAGAATGCCCTTCGGGCTAAAAAATGCAGGAGCCACCTACCAAAGGTTGATGAACAAGGTCTTTAAAGACCAAATGGGGAGAAACATGGAGGTGTATGTTGATGATATGATAGTCAAGAGCAAACTGCCTGGCTATCATGTTGCAAACCTAGAGGAAACTTTCCAAAAGCTCAGAGCCTTCGGGATTCGGCTCAATCCTGAAAAGTGCATCTTCGGGGTAACCTCGGGAAAATTCCTTGGGTACATGGTATCCGAAAGAGGCATTGACGCTAATCCCAAGAAGATTAAGGCGCTGCTTGAGTTCCGAACTCCTGCCACAGTCAAAGACGTGCAGAGGCTCACCGGAAGAATAACCTCTCTGAGCAGGTTTATTTCCAGGTACGGAGATAGGTGTCGACCCTTCTTCAAAGTCCTCACAAAGGCAGCAAAAATGGAAGGCGACCTCGGAAGGAATGATCATCCTTGGGACGAAGATTGCCAAAAGGCCTGGGAAGAACTCAAAGTCTACTTGGCTAGCCTGCCGACTCTGCGACAACCTCGGGAGGGAGAGCCCCTCGTTTTGTACCTCGCCGTCACGGAGAAAGCTGTAAGCTCGGTCCTCGTGAAAGAAGAAGGGCCAAAGCAATGGCCAGTCTATTACGTCAGCAAATCCCTGCATGGCGCCGAAGTCAGGTACCCTCTGCTTCAAAAAGCTATATACGCCTTGGTGCTTGCAGGGAGAAGGCTGCGACCATACTTTCAGGCTCACCCCATCATCGTTCGAAGTAGTCTACCACTACGGGATGTTATGAAAAAAGTTGATCATTCGGGAAGGCTCTCTAAGTGGTGCATAGAGCTTGGCGAACACGAAATCATATATGAACCTCAGAAGGCCATAAAAGCTCAAGCACTAGCAGATTTTATCGCCGAAATACCCACCACTAAGGAAAGCCATTTGGATCCAAACGGAGGTAAGCTGGAGTGGACCTTGCATGTTGACGGAGCCTCGGGATCCGAACACCAGGGAGCTGGAGTAATTATCAGAGGACCCTCATCGCCGAAATACCCACCACTAAGGAAAGCCATTTGGAGCTGGAGTGAGCCAGAGTGGACCTTGCATGTTGACAGAGCCTCAGGACCCGAAGGCCTAGCGGTAAAGAAGGCTATCAACTTCAGCTTCAGCGTCACTAACAATGTGGCTGAGTATGAAGCCCTCATAGCGGGATTACGCTTGGCCAAAAGGATTGGCGTGAGAAACTTAAAAGCTCACAGCGATTCCCAGCTGGTAGTTCGGCAGACGGCAGGAGATTATGGGGCGAAGGACCCAACCTTGGCAAAATACCACGAGCTGGTAGCAAAGCTCATCCAAGAGTTTGACGCCGTACGGATCGAAAATGTACCTCGGCGGAATAACACTGAGGCAGATTGCTTGGCGAAGTCAAAAACATACACCGAGGTGCTAGATCACCCGAGCATCTCAGTGCTGAGCATAGTGACCTCGGGAAAAGGATGGAAAGATCCCATAAAGAGATACCTCGCAGAAAATGTGCTACCCGAAGACCTCGGCGACGCTGCAAGATTGCGAAGACGCTCCGGCCGATTCTTCCTGATTGGCGAAGAGTTAAACCGACAGGGATATGCAAACCCGCTGCAAAGATGCGTGGATGAAGAGGATACTGAAATGGTCCTTGAAGAGGTCCACGAAGGCATGTGTGGTTCACATATTGGAACTGATGCCCTTGCGGCGGTGATACTTCGCCAAGGATACTTCTGGCTTACCCTGAGAAAGGATGCAAGGCAGTTCATCCGAAAATGCGGAAGTTGCCAGAGACATGCGAACATCCAGAGGGCACCCTCGGAAATGGTAACCTCGGCAGACTATCCTTGGCCCTTCGCTGTCTGGGGTATAGACCTTATTGGGCCACTCCCCTCAGCGCCCGGAGGCGTGAAATTCTGCGTGGTAGCAGTAGACTATTTCTCCAAATGGGTCGAGGCAGAACCCCTAGCAACTATCTCGGCAAAAGAAGTGCAAAAGTTTGTATGGAAGAACATAGTATGCAGATTCGGCATACCGAGGGTACTAGTGGCTGATAATGGATCCCAATTCATAGACAAAGGATTCCAGGAATTTATCAGCGACCTCGGAATAAAGATGCACTTCGCCCCAGTAGCTCACCCCCAAAGCAACGGGCAGGTGGAAGTATCTAATAGGACCATAAAAGATGGCCTGAAAAAGAGACTGGGGGAAGCAAAAGGGAAATGGCCAGGAGAACTCCAAAGCGTATTATGGAGTTACCGAACGACGCCCCGAAGAGCCACAGGGGAGACTCCCTTCTCACTCGTCTTCGGTACAGAGGCTATTATCCCAATAGAGATAGTTCAACCTTCAGTACGGGTGTAAGTATTTGATGAAGGTGGAAACGACCTCGGCCTCAGAACCAAGCTCGACCTCGTCGGCGAACACAGAGAAATAGCCGAGCTGAGAAGAAAAGCTTTTCAGCAAAGAGTGGCCGCGGCTATAAACTTACGGGCCAGGCCAAAAGAAATCAAGAAAGGAGACCTCGTTCTCCGAAAGGCTGACTTTGCGCCCCGAAGGCCATCCCACGGAGTACTTCGCGCAAACTGGGAAGGACCTTATCTGGTCCTCGCCGAAGTACGAAAAGGCGTGTACAAACTTGGCGATGCCGAAGGCGTAGAATTGAAAAACACTTGGCATTCAGACGCCTTGAAAAAATTCTACGCCTAAGCTTGAGCAAAGGAATCATACTGTACGAAAAATATTCTAAGTACAGAAGTGTCTTGAGAAAATTTCTTAAGTGCAGAATTGTACAGAATTCCGTGAAGATGCTCACCACAAGCGCAGATATGACTTTCCGAAGTCCCTTGAGCCATCACGCTCGGGAAAGATGGGAAAATCTTCCAGCGGTACTCGCCATAATAAGCACAAATATGACTTTCCGAAGTCCCTTGAGCCATCACGCTCGGGAAAAATGGAAAACAAAAATTCTCGCAAAAGGTTTCTTAAGGCTCTTGAGCGAACATGCTCGGGACAAGGGGAAATGAAAAATTTTTGACTAAGGGGTTTCCGAAGTCCCTCGAGCGAATGTGTTCGGGATAAAATGGAAATGCAAAAACCTGCAAAAAGACTTAGTCAAATTTTTCAGACTTTCCAAAAAGCCTCTTGAGCGAACAGGCTCGGCCAATGGAAAGATCTTTCACAGTTAGTCAAGTTTCTTTGATCGCAGGTTTTCCGAAGTCTCTTGAGCAAATGTGTTCGGGGCAATGGAAATAAAGAAACTTGCAAAAACACTTGGCCAAAAAAGATCTTCATTTACAAGAAAGCTAGCTTACAAAGAAGAAGTGCCCGAAGAAGGAGTACAAAAATAAAGAAGAAAAGGGAAAAGGAGCCCTAAAACAGCCTAAGGGTTCTCGGCGTCCCGAGAGCCACCCGCTTCCCCATCCTTTCCCACCACCTTCGGCGCCGGAAGTGAGGGAGGAAGATTCAGGTGCTCGATTTTTGACCAGGACCACCGAGGCCCCTCGGGAATGTTCAGAGCCTCCAAAAAAGAGAGGTCCAGACCTGGGAACCTCTCAAGAACTTGATGCCGAGCAAGGCAGAATCCGTCCTGGAACGCGACCTTGTTCATTTGGTCGGACTTGTCCTTCTCAACCTCAAGGTCCTCGAGCTCGTCCTGCAGATCCGCAACCTCCTTCTTCAGAGCCTTTATCTTCTTCTTTTCAGACTCCTTCTTCAAAGACTTGACCTCGGCTTGAAGGGCGCTCTTCTCAGACAAGAGCGTGACTATGAGATTGTCACCAGCTGACTTATCTTTGAGAAGGTCTTGGTTTGCAGCAAGCATCCCCGCCACTTGATCGCGGAGGTCAGCTATCTTCAGGGAGGAGTCCTTCTCAAAGTCTTCCTTTTCCTTCCGGAACTCCTCCCGAAGGGCAGCAACTTCCTCCTTCGCAGCATCTGCCAGCTGCTGGTTCTTGGCGGTCAATTCCGAGCACGTGGCTTTCGCCTTTTCTAGGGCCTCTAAGGCCGAAGCTCGGAATGCCGTCTGCCTGGCCACCCGAACTCGGAGAAAGCCGGCGTACCCCATCAGCTGCGAAAAGATGAACGCAAGGTCAGAAAGAGCCAAGCACTTAGGAAAAATTGAAGGGAAAAGGGTGTGGAGAGCATACCTGAGCAGCATGCTCGGTGACTTTCGCGGCGAGGGTGTCATCGCCCGGATGAGCCGCCGCAATAGCCTTGAAGGAGGCCTCTGTAAGCATCCCCTTCGAAATCTGCTTTGCCATTTCAGGACAGTCCTCGGAGTGCAAGTTCATGTCCTCCGTGAATGACCAGAAAGGCTCTTTGGGTATCTTCCCTTGCGGGACTTTCGCGTCGCGAAGGGCCCGCGCCTTCGCATGTTCGGCCGCCCAGTTCGGGGTAAGCAACTCCCCTGCAGGGCGAAAAAGAGAAGCAGGTCAGAGACAAAGGAAATTTCAGAAAAACAAAAGAGCCATACTTGTTCTGAAAACAACAAACCTGGCGGTACTTCGACCACAACGTCCTCGGAGTCCTGAGATTCCTCGGTCGAAATCCCCTTGCCTTTCTTCCTGCGCCGTTCCTCGGCAGAAGGAGCCTCTACCATGGCCTCTAGAAGGGCCTGCGGCGCGAAAGGGCCCTGGGGAGGGACGTCGGCGGAAGGGACCTTGGTAGCGGCAGGGACTTCGGCAGCAGCCTCAGACGCCGGAATCTCGGCTGTCCCAGGCTCCTCGGCAGCCTCCTCGGAAATTTCTTCTAGAGGAACCTGGGCAGTTCTCTTTGCCCGTTTCCCCGAAGGCCCAGCACCAGTAGACTTCCGCCTTCGGGAAGCCGCCTTCTTCGTCTGATCGCCCTTCTCCACTTGGCCGGAGAAAAAGGACTTGTAATACACGACATTCCCGTCGCCCATCTCTGAAAAAGAAGAGAAATATCAGCCTAAGTCCGAGGAAAAAACAGCAAGGGAGTAGAAGACAACTCACTTTCGATAAGCATTTCGAAAGAAATTTCCTCCTTAAGAAGCTTGACCAACCAGGAATCCTTCCCGGCTATGGCAGGAGCTGCCATCTCGAGGTCAGTCTCGTGCTCCTTTACCACCTTTAGCTCCTGAAGGACCTCTTCGGTCATCAACTTCCAGTTGATAGGAAAAGGGTAAAGGGCGCGCGGAGCGACCTCGGGAGCCCAGTCAGAGACAGCTCGAATGCGGCCGTCGAAGTCCGCGAAAGTGGAAGCCAACTCTGGAGTCAGCAACAACCTCGGATCAACGACGTCCACATCTAACTTTCCCTGAGCCCACTTGGTCGGAACATACGACCAGGCCTCCTCCATCTTCAGGAAAAAGAATTTCTGTTGCCACCCCCGCCAGCTGTCCTTAGTGGCGAAGGTGAACATGAATTTTTTGCTCCCGGATCCCCGAGGTAGCAAGAAATAGAAGCCACCCTTCGGGACCACAAAGAGCTTGTAGTACTGCATGAAGATTATAAAATGGGGTTTTATCCCGAACACGCCACACATGCAGAGGTAGGCGTTAAAATAGCAGAACGAGTTCGGGGGAAGCTGGTTCACAGCAATGCCATGAAATTGGCAGGACTCGCAAACCATCTTCGGGGGAGGATACCGAAGTCCGGCCTTCAGCTGGGCTCGGAAAATGGTAACCTCGTTACTATGGTTTGAAAAAGCATAATGGCTAGAGCAAGGCAGCCTTGTAATGGCGTAAGAGGGAAGAAAGAACTTTTTCTTCCACCTCTCTAATTTTGCGGGGGTGGTGCAACAATGATGGGCTAAAAGAGGATGCCAGCTCTCAGGGATAGGCATTTTCGACATGAAAACGAGTTCGGAAATGGGAAGAAAATAGTTTCCGGAAAAAACTCAAAAGAACAGAGGGATCAAAACACTCTGGAAAACAAAAACCCACAAAAAGATTTGCCAAAGTCTGAGGACGCCGTCGTGAAAGTTGGCTGAAAAAAGCTCTGATTAAGACAGCTCCGCCATAGAAAGCAAGAAAGTACAAGAATAGGGGCAAAGCAGAGGAAAGAGCAGAAGTAAAAGCAAATGGGACTTATGATGGAATGGGCTATTTATAGGCCAAAGGTGGGTAATCGAAATGTCGTCATAAGTACCCTTTGGAGGCGAATCGTCGCCGTAACTGCCCTCTGCACCTGAAAAGGCGCGCCCTCTATAACCGACGCGGCTCTCCTCCAATGGCAAACCGCGACGTGTCAATCACCGCGCCAAAGCAAGGGACACGTCTTCTGACATCCCTAAAAAGCTGGGACGCATCGCTTAGACTGACACGCTTGGCCATCAGACGCGACGTTACACAGACCTGCAAGAAGAAAAGGCAGGTTACCTCGAGGACACCAAGAGACAGGCTATGGCCGAACAGCCCATGACCTTCGGGCAGTAGGTGTATCTTCGGCACAGGCTCTGCCTCGAAGACACCAAAGAACAGGCCAAGGCCGAACAGCCCATACCTTCGGGCAAGAGGTGTATCCTCGGAACAGGTTGAGCTTCCTAAGAGACTCCCAAGAACAACCTCGGAAAGAGATGCAAACCCGAAGTCTTCACTTCGGCTTTCCAAAGGGGGGCATGTGATAGCCAAAGGCTATCGCCTCTATCTGGCCGAACTCCTTGCCACAATAATGGCCAGAAGAAACTGGCGCTACCCGAGAAAAGGTGGGATCATACACCTCGGGAGATAGCCGAAGAGCTCCGAGCCCGGCACGCCAGGAAACTTGAGGATACTACTTACCCCCCGAGGTTCTAACAGATCACCTTCGGAAAAGAGGCACCAGCTATCGCGGGCCGAACATGATCTCCCCGAAGGCGGAACTCCCTGAAGCTGGGAACCCCCGAACTGAGTGCGTGTTTTCCGAAGAGGCACCGTCCGTACCAAAGGACGACCTCGCCCAGGGACCTTGGGAGTACGGCATGAGCATTTAAGGAAGCATTTAAGGAAGCCTCTGACACGTCCTTTCACAGACGTCATAAGCCGCCTCAAAAGGCGCTCTGACACGCTGACGCTGTCAAAATCACAATATGGGCGTCTCAGCACAAGGCTCAAGGCAACCTACTACCAGCTATCTGTCCCCTACGCCCAGAAACTCAGAGAACATCCGACCGAACACGTGTTGCGATCTGAACGGGCTAGGCACTCCTATAAATACCAGGAAATGAATACTTGGCAGCAGGCGGGTTGGCAAAAGAGGTCTGACTCCCAGACTCTGAGAAAACCACCAGGCGAGACTCTTCAGCCCCTTTGTGCTATTTCCTCTACCTTTTCTCAGCCACCACTGACTTGGGAGTCGGAGGCTCCCCCCCCGGAAACACATTCCGGGGGCCTCCTAACCCTTTGTTTCTGGACTTTCAGGCACACTCCCTTGGGCGAACCATCCTCCAGGCGTTCTTCCTCCTAGAAGTCTCTCCACCAGTCATCATGACTCTAAACGATGAGGCCCCCGGCCATCAGTTGTAATCATAAAATCTAATAAAAATGTTTTTCATATTTTAAATTATAAAATTGTAAGATTTTAAAATTTAAATTGAAATTTTGATAACCTTTATGTCATTGGAGCAGTAAAGGAGTTAAACAGTATCACATTTTAAAAATTAGATAAAGAAAGTTGTTATATAAATGAGAGTAAGAGCATCTTCAATAGCTTCTCTATTTTGTAGTTTTTCTTCACTTTAGGGAATATATAGCTTTTTTAACTCCAACAGCTTCTTCATCATATTCTCTAAAATAAGAAATGAGATCAAAGACAATATCTCATTCCCCATTTTTGCAAAAACTCCAAAATTTTTGGGAAATGAAAAATAATACTTCCTCTGTTTCATAAAAGTTGTCCAATTTAATATTCATATCAATTAATTCATAAATTTCTTTCTTTAAATTTTTTTTATAGATTTTAAAATTTTTATATAAAAATGGTATATTAAAAACTCTATTTTATACATATAACTTTTTTAAGAAAAAAATTATAGTACAAATTAAAATGAATATATTTAAGTCAAACTTTAGTTAAAAAAGTTAAAGTAGTCATTCTTTGTGAAGTGGAGGTAGTAAATTTTTATGTTTTGCATAATATTTAATTATACAACAATTAATTCATATTTTTTTCTTCCTAAATTTCTTATAGAAATATAAATAAAATTTACAGTCAGTTAATTAAGGTACCGGATTTTCATAAAACAATATTTAATTATACAATAATTAAACTAGTCATTAATTTGAACTTACTTTAAATACATAATATTTAATTATTATATAATAAATAAAAAATTCTACAAAATAGGAAAGCTTTTAGAGTTGAAGCAAAAAAAATTATAAAGATTTTACTTTTTACTTCCCCATCTTATAAAAATTTTGGGGAAGCTGTTGGAGATGCCCTATGAGCAATGACCCCAAACAAAAGAATTGTGCCATATAAATCATATACGTTTTTTCAGAAGAAAAAAAGTGAAGAACGAAAGAGATAAAATGAATGAACTGAAAAGGAAAAAAAAAAAAGAAAAGAAAAGTTTATCTTATCAAATACTTTTCCGCATCTTTTACACCAAATTAATCAAATCTGTAAATTCGAAAAATCTATCAAATAGGATATTTTGTCATCTGATTTAATGTCTGTGTTGAATGCTTTTTTGATTGGTTTATACGGTTGCGTGTCACAAAAATATGATGAAACGTAAGTTAATTAAAAATAATAAATTACCAAAATAATTTGATTTCTTAGTAATTTTGACAGTAATGAAAAATTAGTTTAAAATTGGTTATATTTTTTTTGTACTATGGTAAATTATAATATTATTTTTATTGTTATTGATAAGTCTTTTCTTTTTCTAAAATCAATATCATTTTAAAGTTAATATTCTCTACCTAATAATCATTTGAATAATATCCTCTTACAAAGTAACTTTTCATGATTTTGTCAGGAGAGAAAGAAATAAAAAATAATTTAATTCTACAGATCTAATTAATTTTTATAAAATATTTTAAAATTACTTTTTAGCTTTCTAAAATGTATGAGTTTGACGGATATATAATTTAGACAATAATCACCATTCTTGAATGTAAACGCTAAAATTTTGTTTTCAACCATCTGCCTGACACACTCATTAATTAATTGAATGTACCTAATCATAACTAATTATCTCAAAAACCTTAGATCCTAATTCTACTTTTTTCATCCGTCAGATCCTAATTTTTGAACTGGCATCAGTTGCATGAACCACGGCCGGATGAGGACAATCACCCATTCTTGAAATAAGCCCTAATTAAGACCAAAATTCCGAATGTTTGCGTGTCACATGCAATATATGTGGCTGTGGCAACCCATTCAATGTGGCTTGTTACCGCGGCATTCACTGCAGTTTACCACGTGCCATGACTATATCCTATGCGGCATATAAGTTTTTACAGTTTGTCAATTCTTTGTGCCGTTGATTGTAGTATTTTGTAGTATTTCATGTACTAATGTCTTTGTTTGTGTATATTTTTCAATGTACTACAGTAAACTGTGTGTTTCACATATGCTATATCAAGGTACATGTACTAGCGAAAGATTTTTTATTTTAATAGTTATTCCCGTCATCTTATATTCTGTCAAACATATATATATATTTTAATAATTTGACTTAAATTTATTTATATTATTATTTATTAAAAAAATATATTTATAAATTATAAGTATTTATTTATCATTTATGTATAGTTTTTTTATTTATATATCAAAATATTAAAAATAAAAAATATATAAATTAATTGTTGAAAATTGAAAGCGGTGCATGTCCGCGCGGGATGCATGGGTGTGAAGATGAGGTAACTATCCAGGTGGCGAGGGCGAAAAAGAAAAGAAGGATCAATCAAAACTTAGGCAAATAAAGTGCATGACTTGCTCCAGTGTTATCCCTCCACGCCAACTGCCGCCAAATGCCGACTCCAAACAACCGATCCTCTCGTACCTCGGGAGATGAACCTCAGAACTTTTATGTACCAATACGTCTATTTTTCTTTTCAAAGTGATAAACTTTACCTTTGATGGGGATAGAAAAATTTGACTCAATTTGAATGGCTGATTTGATTCATTCAAACCCAAATTTAACCTGATTTAATTTGATCAAAAAAGGTAATGACATGAATCCGATTGCACTCAACCCGATATAAACCCGAACCCGATTGAAGTAAAACCCGAGAAAACCCAAGCCTGAACCCACCTTGACCCGAACCTGAAATCACCCAATGACTAAACCCAGCAAGACTTAATTTTAACTTAAATCAACATAAAAGATATGGTTTGCAAAACTTTAGAAAATTTATGATTTAATATATGTCTATAAGTTTCTTCTATTTTGTTGATCTGTTTTGCTTTGTAGAGTGAACAAGTGAGAGTTATGGTAAATGATTAGTGATACGGTAATAGAAAGATAAGAATAATTAGGTTCTAGAAATTATAGTATTCCTTTCGTCCAATATTCTTTAAAATATTTGACTTTTTTGAATAGTTTGAATTAAATTTATTCATATTACTCCGTCTATCTCAAATTCCTTGCACTATTCATATTTTAACAGTTAATCTATATTTTCTATTTTCAATATTTTAACATGTAAATAAAAATATTTTATACATGAATGATAAATCAAAACTTATAGTTCTTAAACATATGTTTTAATTTTTAAAAAACAATAATATAAAAAAATTCAAGTGAAATTTGTCAGAAAAGTTAAATGGATTTGTTAAAAGAAAATTAACAAAGTATATATTTAGAAACCGCACATCTTTATTTATTATTTAATATAATAATTTTTCATTTATATACTAAAATGTTGAAAAAAAAATCATAAATTAATTGTTAAATAGTGAATGTTATAAAGAACATAGCTCAGAGAGAGCATTTTATTAAAAAAAATTATATATTAATATATCTTCATAAATTTTATATTATTTTTTTATATCTAGTTAAATTAAATTTTAATCCAAATTAAACAAAAAAAATTGAATCAACCTAGCCATTTCGGCTTATACATCAATGAACTAAGTAAACTCGACACTCAAGTTAAATATGGTTTAAGACCCGATAACCCGACCTGATTAGATCCGAACCCAAATAAACACGGCCTGACCCAACTCGAACCTGAAATCTACTCGAACCTGAAATCAATCTGAACCCAAATAACCTAACTTGAACCCAAACCTCAACCTGAATACATGCTAACCCAATTAAACTTGAATCTGAATAACCTAACCCGATTCACCCAATTACCATCCCTAGCCTTGGGCCAAGCTTCCACGGTTATGCACCAATTACATTCTCACCGCCAAGTTCAGAAACCTATTTTACCAGTCATATTTTTAACATCAATAGAGAAAAAGATTATTTTAAATAGATAACGCTAAAATTGGTAATTTAGTAGTTTGTTTTGGAACTATTCAAATTATTTAAGAACATAAATTTACTAAAAGAATGATCAATCACCGATTTTACATTAAAATTTTAAATTTAATACAAGATAATGTAAAAAAATGAAGAGAGCTAAGAGACTGTTTCCAAACATGGGAGTGAATATATAATTAGTACAAAATTTTAGGAGAAAAGTGTAATTCTCATTGTAAAGACAAAGTTTTATTTTTTGTGATTGCGCAATGTAATTTTTAAAAAATCTTTTTTTATTTTATGCGGTGAGAAAATTTAAATAAATATTAAAAAATTATTATTGGGTTTTGTGCCGTAAGACTTGAAGTGTGGGTATGGAGGGAAATTGAATGTTAGAAATTTTTCAAAAAGGGAAATATTCTAATCATTTTAGCACGGCACAAAAATGAGTACATTTCACCATTTTAGGACAAACAGAATACTATTTTATAAAATTTTGAAAGTTTATAAAAAAAAAATGTACTCCCTCTGTTTCATAAAGGTTGACTCTTTTACCTTTTTTTTTTTATTAAAGTTTGACTTGCATATATTCATATTACTTTGTATTGTAAAAAATTCTTAAAAAAATATATTTATAAACTAGAGTCTTTAAGGTATTATTTTCATATAAAAAATTTATATTTGTATAAAAATTTTTGAATGAAATAAAATCATGAATTAATTGTTGTGAATAGTAAAGATGATAAGTTTTACGAGACTGAGGTAGTAGTAAATATTTAAAAGTTCAGGACCTACTAATCATTTTCAAAAGATAGTTATTTCATTAATTCTTACTTTAACTAGACTCTTTTTTTAGATGAAACTTTACCCAAACTTAAATTTGGAGAATAGATACTGCAAAGTTGTAAAAATGATGAAAAAAATTGTGGATTGTGATAATGTTGTAAAGTTATTCTTCACATGTAAGTAAACACAAATTTCTTAGGATTTTAACTTTCTAAACATTTCTAATTCTTAAAATTTTGGAGTGAATCCTCGTGCAAAGAGAAAACAAGCATGATAATTCAACTAAACACTAATATACAACTATTATTAGAAAATATAAATAAATGTACTTAAAGATAGTTATTTAGTTACATTAATTATAATTTTAAAAATTTATATCGATAATTACACTATAAGAGAAATGTAAGAAAATGACTAAAAGGAGTAAATCTCAGTCATTAGGGCAGTTGTGGCGCTTCTCAGTTGCATGGTTGAAAGGTGGGGCAAAACACAAGATTGAAAAGTGACTGAATGATCTAGCAACCTGCCCTTCAGTCTTTAATAAATTGCTAGTGAGCTGGATTATTTGCCCTTCACTTAGCCTTGGGTAGCTATGTAGATTTAAGGTTTGAGGTGTAGGGTTTTGAGTTTGAAGTTTTTAGTGTTTAGGGTTGTTAGAAATTTAGGGTTTACGGTTTAAGGTATTGGGATTTAGGGTTAAAGGCTTGAGTTTGATAAAGCTGTTAGTGTTGTGCCCAAAAGCCAATCATGAGATGATTGTATTTTTGCACATTGAGTCATGATATTTTATTAAGGCATTAATCCAATTATGTTTGTTGTTTTGTTTCTGCGTAACTTAACAAACATAATCGTAACCCTAGAATAATGATATTCTTAAACGTCCCTGGTCTAGTATTATTGTGGAGCGGGTTGCAATAATACATAATGACTAACATATGTGGAGACTAATATGAGATATGTAGTCTACATATGGGTACAAGTTGGAGAACTTGTGTACTGGACCGACCCACCATGAGAACACTACATGGATCGTTATATGAGTGTCATAAGTGATTCTCATAGTGATCATGGTATATGTAGTCCTTCGACCTAAGATCATCAAGGTTCCCTACATGTGAGTCACATACTTTGATACTTTCCTTTGTTGCTCGTAACTGAGTGAACTTGAAGGAGGTCATTGGGTATGTCACATATCATGCGGAGGGATTTGTATGATCAAGATGGGATTTGTCCCTCCTATGTAACGGGAGTGATATCTTCGGGCCCCTTGATAGAGTGAGACTTAGAAAATGCATGGCCATGCTCGGATGAGTTGATATACGATATCAATGTCATCAGTTTAAGTTGGTCTACTCGGTAATCAAGAAACCAAAGATTGGGCTATACGAGAGTGACACATTCCATGTCTCGTGCTTAGTCTTGATATCTTGGACAAAGGGACAATGGCATATATCGGTGATGATCATAAAGGTTTAGTCGAATCATCGACAATCTTGTCACTTGGGTAGCAATGATGTGTTGCTAGACACCGCTCATTGCTTATGATCATAAATGTGATTTATGATCATTGCCAACGTGGCAAGAGCCTATTGGGTCGCACACATAGAGCTATTTGGATCATTAGAGTGCATGGGCTAATTATTTGGGTTATGGTTTCACTTTAATTTCGTATTAATAATGGGCCCAAGAGTTGAGCCATTATTAAGCCCGAAATTAAATCCTAATTGGATTAGGGCTTTGAAACCCATTAGGCCTGGAAGTTGAGTTTCACTATAAATACAACTTTTAAGTGAGAAATTCGCAGGTCTCCTTGCCCTAGCCTCCAAAAAGGACAGCCACACTCTTCTCTTGCAATTCCTTGGAGGACGCAAGCTAGCACTGCGAGCGCAAGAGAAACACATCTGTCGGACGTGGTGGAAGCGTGGTGATCCCGAGAGGCTCGTGTGGATACCATAGAGAGCCTTGAACACGTCAACTGTTCAGGTTTTGTGATTCAACTCTACAGTTGAGTGAGAGATCTCAACCGAAAATTAGGTATGAAAATTTTTGAACACCCGGTTTACCCCGTTTCACTTGGATCCTGGAGGGTTTCGGTTAAATTCCGCTGCGCTGTTTGGCTCCCGAAACCCATCAGTGGTATCAGAGCTACTGGTGAAACCCTAAATCGGGATTGAGTGTTGAATCGCATGATGCTATGTGTTCGGTTGCTTTTCGGCCATGATTAATTAGATTGATTCAAGATGCATGAAACTGGAATTCGTAATGAACATATGAGATATATGAAGAAACGACACAAATTGGTTAATGAGATTAATCTCAAATTGAATGGTATGAGATACCTATATGGATTAGGATTCTTGCAATAGTTGCAGAAACCCTAGCTTGGTTCGGATTCAGCCTGTTCAGGCACTGAAAGTAAGGTATTTTTGGTGGCTCGAATAGAGGAGTCTCGGGTGCCTACTTTCTCAAAATACAAGATTTCGGGCTAAGCAATTGTAAGAAAATTTTTTGCGCAGGGGGGCGCTGCCCCCCACGCCCCCCGCAAGGGCGGCTCCCCTTGACCTCGTCCGCTGACCGGTCAGCGGAACCACCGCCCACTGACAGGCCAGCGGGACCGCCGTATGCGAAGCGCCACATAAATAAAAACTGGTTAATCAACACGCGAAAATTGGCATGCATCTTTGTTGAATGAGATTTGACATGATATGCTGATTGGTGTTTGAAGCATGGTGCATGGTTATAGCCCTTGATTGGTTGTACTTGTAAATACGGCCTGCGAGTCGTGCCTTCTCTTGTTACTCTCATTGTACATTCTCTTCTCACCTTACTCCCCTCGAATGTAACTCGAGGTTTCTATTATTGATGTAATGGTGCATTATGGGATCATCCAAGGTGGTTTGTCTAAGGATCATCCAATGAGGTATGTCCAAGGAGATGACAACAAAAGGGCAGCCAAGAAAGGAAGAGAAGGAGCTTGTGAAGACTCTTTTCTTTTCTTAGGCTTTTATGATATTCTCATTGGCTTGAGAATATCGCATAGTTTGGGCTATAACCATGTCACATTTACTTTCTTGTAAGCATGAGATGCATGTTTTATATTTGTATGTGATGCATGTATAAGACAACCGGAGATAACAAATTGGTGAGATCAAAAGAAAAAAATCCCTCAAACAAATATTAAGTCATTAAATGTGATGCCTTCCAAATGTTGGCACTCGTCAAGACTTTGATCAACATTAGGTGGGTTTGCCAAAGCAAAGCACCTATGTTCATCTTGGTAAGGCGCGATGGGATAATAGTGATATCCAAATTGCTAACTTTGGGTCTGACTTAACTAAGTCATCCTAATAGGATTAGGGACTTAGAGGCATAGAGTTGGGCTTAAGCTCATGAGATGAGCTTGGACAAGTGTTGTTCTCCAAACTATCCAAGAGTTGCATAAGATGCAATTGGCAAAGAGTTGCCTACCTAAATAGCTGTAACTTGAGAGAAAAGCCAAAGCTGACTCAGGTTGTGGTCAAATATGGATCTTGGCCCACTAGAATACCTTAGCGCCGAGGTGTTCCGAAATAATATCGAGGGTTATTATTTTGAGGAAAATAGTGGGAGTATCGTTTAATAAAAGTCCTTATTAAATGAATTAAAATACATGACTCTTACACTGCATATTTACTGTTGTAGATAACCATGGCACAAAACACATCGACACTTTCGTTGCGATCGATCCTTGAGAAGGAAAAACTAAATGGGACCAACTTTCTCAAATGGTACCGAAACTTGAGGATAGTCCTCAAACAAGAGAGAAAGGCTTATGTCCTAGAGCAGCCCATTCCGAATGAGCCTGCTGCCACTGCTCCAAGAGCTGAAAGGGATGCTCACAAGAGGCATTCTGATGATGCTTTGGATGTTGCATGCCTCATGCTTATTACCATGGAATCTGAGCTTCAGAAGCAACATGAGAACATGGGGGCGTTCGATATGATCGAACATCTCAAAATGCTTTTCCAAGAGCAAGCTAGGCATGAGAGGTTTGAGACCTCTAAGGCATTGTTTCAGTGCAAGATGTCTGAGGGAAGTCCCGTGGGTCCTCATGTGCTCAAGATGATTGGGTACATTGAGAATCTTGAGAATTTGGGATTTGCTCTTCAGAAAGAGTTGGCTATTGATGTAGTCTTGCAATCGTTGCCTGAAAGCTACAGTCAGTTCGTCATGAACTATAACATGAACGACCTTGACAAGTCCCTTCCTGAATTGCTCAACATGTTGAGAACTGCTGAGCAAAACCTTAAGAAGGCTAAGCCCATTTTGATGGTTCAAAAGGGCAAGGGAAAGGGAAAAGCCAACAAGAAGAAGGATAAAGCTAATGGAAAGTCCAATGCTAGTTCTTCTTCAGCTGCACTGAAACCAAAGGGTGGTGTGGCAAAGGAAGGGGAGTGCTTCCATTGTAAGCAACCTGGACACTGGAAGCGCAACTGCAAGCTCTATCTTGAAGAACTTGCTAAGGAAAAGGGAAGTAAGACTTCCACTTCAGGTATTTTTGTTATAGAGGCTAACTTTTCTACTTCCTCATCTTGGGTATTGGATACTGGATGTGGATCTCACATTTGTGCAAATGTGCAGGATCTAAGTAGAAGTAGAAGATTGGCCCGAGGTGAAGTGGACCTACGTGTTGGAAATGGAGCAAGGGTTGCTGCCTTAGCCGTAGGGACTTATGTTCTCACTTTACCTAGTGGATTAGTTTTAGAATTAGACAACTGCTACTTTGTGCCTACTATTAGTAGAAATTTGATTTCTGTTTCTTGTTTGGACAAGAAAGGTTTTTCATTTATAATAAAGGACAAATGTTGTTCTATTTATTTGAATGAAATCTTTTATGGTAGTGCTCAACTTAGCAATGGGTTGTATGTTCTAGACCTCGAAGATACAATCTATAATGTGAATACCAAGAAGGTCAGATTAAATGATTCAAACCCGACCTATCTCTGGCACTGTCGCTTGGGCCATATAAATGAGACCCGCATATCCAAGCTCCATAAGGATGGACTCTTGGACTCATTTGATTTTGAATCATATGAGACATGTGAGTCATGTTTGTTGGGCAAGATGACCAAAGCCCCATTCACAGGGCAAAGTGAAAGGGCTAATGACTTACTAGGACTCATACATAGTGATGTATGTGGCCCTATGTCTACACAAGCTAGAGGAGGTTTCCAATACTTCATTACTTTCACTGATGACTTCAGCAGATATGGCTATGTGTATCTTATGAGACACAAGTCAGAATCCTTTGAAAAGTTCAAAGAATTCAAGAATGAAGTAGAGAATCAACTCGGGAAGAGTATCAAAGTGCTTCGATCAGATCGAGGTGGAGAGTACTTGGATCGAGAATTCCTTGACTATCTGAAGGAGTGTGGTATAGTATCACAACTCACTCCACCAGGTACACCTCAATGGAATGGTGTATCTGAAAGGAGAAATCGAACTCTGTTAGACATGGTTCGCTCTATGATGAGTCAAGCTGACCTTCCAAACTCCTTTTGGGGACATGCTCTAGAGACAGCCGCTTTTACACTAAACCGAGTTCCATCTAAATCGGTTCAAAAGACACCATATGAGATATGGAGTGGGAGGCGTCCCAATTTGTCTTTTATGAAGATTTGGGGCTGTGACGCTTATGTGAAACGTCAATCCTCTGACAAACTAGGGCCCAAATCTTAAAAATGCCTTTTTGTTGGGTATCCCAAAGAAACAAAGGGTTACTATTTCTACAATCCTTCTGAGCAAAAAGTGTTTGTTGCTCGAACTGGTGTCTTTTTAGAGAAAGAGTTTATCTCTAAAGAAACTAGTGGGAGGAAAGTAGAACTTGAAGAAATTCAAGAACAACAAGGAGACATCGAACCTGAAATGGAACCTGAACAGACACCACAAGATGTTGTGGTTCAAGAGTCTGTTCCTGTAGCACAGAGCCCACGTAGGTCTGGTAGGATTCGGCGTGAGCCTGAGAGATATGGATTTCTCATGACTCACACTGGTGATGTGATGCTCATGGATCAGGATGAGCCCACAACCTACCAACAAGCTATGTCGGGGCCTGACTCTGAGAAGTGGCTAGTGGCCATGAAATCCGAGATGGAATCCATGTATGAAAACCAAGTATGGACTTTGGTTGACCCACCTGAAGGGGTAAAACCCATAGGGTGCAAATGGGTTTTCAAGAAGAAAACTGACATGGATGGTAATGTGATTACCTTTAAGGGACGATTGGTTGCAAAAGGTTTCAAGCAAATTCATGGTATTGACTATGATGAAACTTTTTCACCAGTTGCTATGCTTAAATCCATCCAAATTTTGTTTGCTATTGCTGCACACTATGATTATGAGATATGGCAAATGGATGTCAAAACTGCATTCCTAAATGGAAAGCTACTTGAGGATGTGTACGTGACACAACCTGAGGGTTTTGTCACTCCTGAGAATGCCAATAAAGTGTGCAAGTTGCAAAGGTCCATTTATGGACTGAAGCAAGCTTCTCGAAGTTGGAATCTTCATTTTGATGATGCAATCAAAGAGTTTGGTTTT
Source organism: Aquilaria sinensis (assembly GCA_005392925.1). Taxonomy (NCBI): domain Eukaryota; kingdom Viridiplantae; phylum Streptophyta; class Magnoliopsida; order Malvales; family Thymelaeaceae; genus Aquilaria; species Aquilaria sinensis. The sequence goes on along the minus strand of SMDT01000662.1, from coordinate 30,091 downwards.
ATAAAAAATGAAGATGAACCTTGTGTCTACAAGAAGGTTAGTGGGAGCGCTATTGTCTTCTTGGTGTTGTATGTAGATGACATACTACTCATCGGGAATGACATTCCTGAGCTACAGTCTGTGAAGACTTGGCTAAGGAAATGTTTCTCTATGAAGGACTTGGGTGAAGCAGCCTATGTGTTAGGCATCAGGATCTATAGAGATAGATCTAGAAAGCTTCTTGGCCTAAGTCAAAGTACATATATTGACAAGGTGCTAAAGAGGTTTAGCATGCAAGATTCCAAGAAAGGATTCTTGCCCATGTCACATGGTATAACTCTTTCTAGATCTCAGTGTCCGAGTACACCCGAGGAAGAGAGAGCGCATGAGTAAGATTCCATATGCCTCAGCAATTGGATCTATCATGTATGCCATGATATGTACTCGTCCCGATGTCTCATATGCTTTGAGCATGACGAGTAGGTACCAATCGAACCCCAGTGAGAGTCACTGGACAGCTGTTAAGAACATCCTTAAGTACTTACGAAGGACTAAGGATGCATTCTTGGTCTTTGGAGGTGAAGATGAGCTCGTTGTAAGGGGTTACACCGATGCAAGCTTCCAATCCGATAAGGATGATTTTAGATCGCAATCTGGTTATGTGTTTTGTATTGGTGGTGGTGCTGTGAGCTGGAAGAGTTCAAAGCAAGAGACAGTAGCTGACTCTACAACAGAATCTGAGTACATTGCCGCCTCTGATGCTGCGAAGGAGGCAGTTTGGATCAAGAAGTTCATCACTGAACTTGGAGTGGTTCCAAGCATTGCTGACTCGATAGAGCTCTATTGTGACAATAATGGAGCAATCGCACAGGCTAAGGAACCTCGATCTCATCAGCGATCCAAACACATACTTCGACGCTATCATCTCATCAGGGAGATCATCGAGAGGGGTGATGTAAGGATATGCAAGACTTCGACAGATAGCAACATTGCTGATCCGCTGACAAAGCCCCTTACGCAGCAAAAGCATGATAGCCATTTTAGGTCCATCGGTATTAGATACATCGATGATTGGCTTTAGTGCAAGTGGGAGATTGTTAGTGTTGTGCCCAAAAGCCAATCATGAGATGATTGTATTTTTACACATTGAGTCATGATATTTTATTAAGGCATTAATCCAGCAATTATGTTTGTTATTTTGTTTCTGCGTAACTTAACAAACATAATCGTAACCCTAGAATAATGATATTCTTAAACGTCCCTGGTCTAGTATTATCGTGGAGCGGGTTGCAATAATACATAATGACTAGCATTGCTTATGATCATTGCTTATGATCATAAATGTGATCTATGATCATTGCCAAAGTGGCAAGAGCCTATTGGGTCGCACACATAGAGATATTTGGATTATTAGAGTGCATGGGCTAATTATTTGGGTTATGGTTTCACTTTAATTTCGTATTAATAATGGGCCCAAGAGTTGAGCCATTATTAAGCCCGAAATTAAATCCTAATTGGATTAGGGCTTTGAAACCCATTAGGCCTGGAAGTTGAGTCTCACTATAAATACAACTTTTAAGTGAGAAATTCGCAGGTCTCCTTGCCCTAGCCTCCAAAAAGGACAGCCGCACTCTTCTCTTGCAATTCCTTGGAGGACGCAAGCTAGCACTGCGAGCGCAAGAGAAACGCATCTACCGGGACGTGGTGGAAGCGTGGTGATCCCGAGAGGCTCGTGTGGATACCATAGAGAGCCTGAACACGTCAACTGTTCAGGTTTTGTGATTCGACTCTACAGTTGAGTGAGAGATCTCAATCGAAAATTAGGTATGAAAATTTTTGAACACCCGGTTTACCCCGTTTCACTTGGATCCTGGAGGGTTTCGGTTAAATTCCGCTGCGCTGTTTGGCTCCCGAAACCCATCAAAAGCTTTGTTGGAATTGTCTTGAATGGAGCTCGAGCTTCCCTAAGAAAGGCCCATATCAAATTGTTTAAGTATATCCTTAATCTCATCAAACGTGAATGTTGTGTGTATGTGTGTGTAGTTACGGGTTTAGAGTTTCTAGGTTCAGGAGCTTGGGTCCTTTAAGTTACTGGGTTTATTTTGAGTCTAGAGTTAGAGTTTAGGGTTCCCTAAACTTTAACTCTAGACTCAAACCTTAAAATTGTAAACTTTAACCCTGAATAAGAAAGCCCTAACCTAAAATTCTAAAACCCAAATGTTGAAACTCTAAACCCCAAACATATTTGTAACCTTTAGCCCTAACCTTAAGCCCCTAAACCCTAACCTTTAATTTTGTATAACCATAAATTATAACCTTAATTGTTATGCACACCCATAGCCCATATGCATACATGCACTTCTTAACCATAGAACATATAAGAATCAAAGAAATAAAATGTTTGCGTGCTTGTGGAGTAAGCATTTTAGAGTTTTTTTAATGTAAAACTTTGAAATCATATTGCAATACAAGCTAAGCAATTCTAATAGTAGCACAGCTCTTAATTTCCAAACTAAAATAAAGCATTTAGAGTAACAGTAAGTTACTTAAGTTTTAAGTTGAAAGCTTACTTAATGCAATAGGGACACTAGTTGATTAACCAAATCATAAATTTGGTATAGATAAATTCTTAGTTTGCCAGTATTGTCATGCCTATCATCTAATGAATAAACTTGTACACAATCTTAGCAAACAATGGAACAAAATAGTTTGTCAAACCTTAGTCAACCTTCATGACTAGTAAAACAGTTTCTACTGCCTTTACAGAAAAGTAGGTTTGGAAGTCACAAATGTGGACATGGTTACTAGGCAGCAAAATTCCTTGAAACATGTTCCAAAAGCTCCATATTTATCAAATATAAGTCAAACCAATATGCCTTGCATCATAAGTTACAAGCCAGTTTGAAGAACAAAAAAGAAATATAAACTAGGCTTATTTATTGCTTAAGACTCACTACAATTATATGATCTAGGGTTTAGAAACCCAAGTCTAAAATCTATCTCAAGGTTTATCCTAAGAGACTTCCATGTCCTTGTCATATATCCTAGTCACAGCCCATATACATAGCCTTTAAACCTATAATAAGTAAATAGTAGGGGTGAGTTTCTTTGGAAACCAACTAAGGTTCAGTTAGTTCACATATTCATCTGAGTGAACAATCTTAGGTCTTTAGTCATAAATGAAACCTACATCTAGAATAGAAGACAAAACATAGGTAGAGCAATAACAACAAAAAAAAAAAACAAATATATGCAATGCACATGAAAGCAAATGATGCAAAATGAATGTATATGCTAAAAATCACCTAAACACTTATTAATAGAAGGTTCTTGGTTCTTAATCCATTACAGATCTAACCTTAGAATTAGATACATAACCAGGGCTCATCTTAGGCTATTTCTTGTAGCTCTTAGTAAGCCATTGGTCATACATGGAGCTTTCATGTTCTTAAAGGTCCTAGGCCTTCTTAGCGCTCCCAATTGCACACTCTCCTACTTGCTAATGTTAACCTTTCCTTGACCTTTACCTTGTTCATATTAAGGCTCATGAATCTTGTTCTTTTAGAGAGTTAATCTTTTTAAGACCTTAAGAGTTCTTTCTATCATGATCCGACAGAGATACATTCATGTTCTGGTCCTTAGAAACTTTCTTTAAACTCTATCCTAATAAAGATTTTCTTCCTTCTCAAGTTATTAGGAACTCACAATTCTACTTGCCCTCCAAAAAACCATAATCACTTATAACCATTCAATGTCATATGGCCTTTGTTAACTTACCCTTCTTCATACATGTACTAATCATCCATGCAATTCATTAAGGGCAAGTCAGTGAACCCCTTACCTTTTAAACCCTTCTTGGGATCTAGACAAAGCAGATCCAATTGCATTTTACTCTTCATTATCCTTACTTGATTGAGAAGTAAAGCCTCCTCCATTGTAGCCTGAGATTTCCAACCCAAAATTCACCTTCTTTGTTCATCCTTGGATGTTCAACTACTTCAAAAACTCCAGCAAAGACTCACTAAAATCAATAACTAAAACTCATAGAAGTAATTAGCTTTAAGGGATTGAGGAAATCCTCTTACTTAGCTAACTTGAGGTAATGTGGCCATGATTTGAGTCACTTCCTAGTAACAACTCCTCTTTTCTAGGTTTGATCTTTGTTGCTTCAATACAAACCGGTGATAGAGAGGTTTAGAGACCAAGTTTGGTCAACCCATGAGCTATCTGCGAAATAAGATATCCAGCTACCTGTTTCTTTTGTGAATAGGGCTCAAATATCAATTTTCTATCCTTTATTTCTTTTCCTTTCTCTCACCTGCCCTTGAAGTTTTCTTTTATTCAGAATACTTCGTAACTGAGACTACATTCACTAATGGCCACATTTTCTAACTTAGTCCTTGATTTTTACTAAATGAATCTTCATTTCTATCATTGAAGGCAATTAAGCCTCTGAGGTTCATTATCTAGCCACCTTCACTTGTTTAATTAAATCTTATTCAATTAAGTCCTCAGACTTAAATATTTTGGGAATTAAGTTCTTGAACCAAATAAATCTTCTCTTCTTTGAATCTTTCAATTTGGTTTGCAAATCATACACAATTGCTACTTAAGTCATAACAATTTTTAGTGACCTCATTCGTTGGCCTAGCTACCTTTTCTTAGTAAGGGTGTGTGTAACATTAATTATCCTATAAAACCATAAATCATTAAATGGAAGTCTCTATTGTCGTTGTTGAACCATTTATCTTTGTGACCCATGCTCATTAAGTTACATTGCCAATATTAGAACACCAATCTTCAATGGTGGTGGACTATTGTTAATACAATAATGCAGCTTTGTTTACTTAGTTACCTAGTGACAGTTCCAAGGATGAAGCTTTGTTACTTAGTGGTGCTGTTGAAGATGATGAACCGATGATTGAACTAATTATATTATTTACTGTGTTTAGTAAACTTCTATGTCTAGTGCTTCCATATTTATGCTTTTCCATTTTTAGAAATTAGAAATTTTCCTCTTCAGAGGCTTCCATATTTATTTGACTTTTATATTTGCAATTTCCATATTAGTAAGTTTAATGATCTTGTATATGATTGTCAAAATTAAAACATTGGCCTCTAAATTTTTAAATATAGTGAAATAAGGTACCAAAATTTGAAAAAATTACATTTTGGTCATCCATTATAATTGTGACATAGGTCTTTGAAATTTTAAAATATTAGCATTTTCATTGAAAATATTTAAGATTTTGTAGTTAAGTCACCGCTAGTGAACTGAAATTAGAATTCAAAGTAAAATTATGAAATTGTAGCAAACGGAGCCAAACCTCTGTAATGATCAATAGATTGTCATACTAAGGATGAAAAATAATATTATTCACAAATGCATAAATACATACATACATACATACATACATACATATACATTATACAATGTATATGTATGTATGTATGTAAATAAAACATTTATGAATTAAAAATTTATGCTAAAAAGGATAAACTTAGCCACTAAAAAGTGACTATATTAAAAAAAGAGGTCATGCCTTTTATAGTAGATGTGATTGAGGAGCAACCGCATTAATAGTTGAAGCAACTGAGCAGGTCAATGGCTCATCTCATAATGATCAGGTCACTAGAGCAATGAGCCCAGTTAGTTGCTCTTTTAGTCAAAATTATGGAAATGTATCGATAGCGACTAAGTTCTTAGTCACTTTGTAAGAATATTTTGGCCCTTTTAATTTTAGCAACTGAGGTCTTTAGTTACTTCTCAGTGGCTACATTTCCATGAGCCTTAAAGCCATACCTCTCTTATTTCAAGCCTCCAATTCACATTCAAATACCCTTAACTCTTCTTTTCATCCTCCTAAGGGTTGGATGGCATGTTTCTGTTACTTAGGCTATGTTGTTGCCTTGATTGGTGTGTTTTTACGTTTCTTTTCTTTATTTTTCCACGTTATTTATTAAGATTTTTTGTTCAAATCTAGCATTAGTTTTTGTGGATTATTATTGCCTCAATATATTTTTTTGTCAAAATTTTATTTTTAAATTCTTTGTTATTAGTTAGGGTTTAAGGTTATTTGTTATATTAATAGTTGAATTTTATGGTTATTTGTTGGAATATTAGTTAGGGTTTACGGTTATTGCATGGCTTTTTTTTTTTTATTTTGAAAATTGATGGATATTCGTTGGATTATTAGTTGTACTTTATGTTAATTACTGTTAATTAGACTTTTATTTTGCTATTTTTTAATATTAATTAGTGTTAATTATTTTTCTCTAAACTTTTATGTAAATTGTGTTGAGATTAGAATTCTGTGTTAACTAGCTTGAAATAATTAGTCTTAGTTAGTGTTAAATTTATGTTAACTATAATTTTTTGTTGAATTTTCAATTGCTTGTGTTAGTTAGAGTTTAACCGTGTGAATTAATACTTTGAAAATTCCTTTAATTGATTTAAGTGTGAATTAATTTATCAAATATTTGTGAATCTTAGGATATGGAGCATAGAGATGATGGACATCAATCATCCAGTGTCATGAAGAGTCAAGCCGCCAAGGTTAGCAAGCCTCATCCTCTGCCTATCAGTGGAGTTCACGCAGAGATAAAGATATAGAGGGGGTAATATATATGTGGTGTTAGCTGCTAGCAGCACGATGGCCACAACCGCCATGGTTTTGTCCAATCTACACCATTCAATGACTTTTCCTAGTGCCTTTAGTGGTTCTTCATCGGGTGCATGCAAGTTTGGTTTGGAGAACCCACACTAGGTCCACCATCATGGAATCCCTGAGCAACCTTGTATGAGGTAGGAGGCCGCACAACAAGAGCTACAAACACCTCATGAGGCAAACCACCGAAGGGTCACAGTGCCAGCATCATAAGTTTTGTTAATTTTGTTTTAGTATATTTTTATAAATTATTAACTAATTGAAATGTTACTAATGTGCAAGCTACCATTTTAATTGTAGCTTTGTCTGTGATGTAGAATTGTGGAGGAGGTGCACCACCATCTCTAATAAGGTTTTCAAGGGCAACTCACCAACTAGAGGAGGCTTCAGCAAGCAATGGGGAGGAGTATTTAGCACAATTGCAAGTAAACAGTTCTTGTCTTTATTGCCTTAATTTTAACTTTGTCACAGTTTAGGGTAGATATTGAAAAAAATTAACTTAGATGTTTATTAATTGAAACTATTAAAAACTATAAGTACTAAATTGGAAATATTGTAATTTATATTAATCTCAAATCCTATCATTGGGAGGAAGACTAACTCTCATTAAATCTTGTCTTTCCAGCTTACCGTTATATATATATATATTTATTTATTTATTTTGCTATTTAAAGCCCCTCAGAATGTTCTCACATAAGTTGAAAAATTAAGAAATTTTTTTTTTGGGGTGGTTTTGGGGAGGGTAGGAAAATAAGTTGGGTAGGGTGGAATAAAGTGGTGTTGAAAAAAGAAGATGGGGGATTGGATGTGGATTCTTTGTGATGCCTAGTAGCATATTCATTGAATGGCATTTTGACCTGCAGGGAGGACTTTCGGTGTGAAGATGTCTGAAACACTTAGAAGAACAAGGGTTAGGAGCTCCTCGGAGTGTGTTTCCGGGGGAGGAGCCTCTGACGCCCAAGTTAGTATTTGTGAGAGTGGTAGATGAAGAACAGAGAGCAAAGAATAAAGAAAGTCTCTTCTCCTTACCAAGGTCCCTTCCAAGTATTTATAGGAGGGTGGAAGGAGAAGGCCGTTTGACATAACTTGTCTGTATCATGACACGTGTTCGGTCAGATCCGATCTGTACCTTTGGAGGTAGGCATCTCCAGCTGGTCGTAGGCCGTTCTGGCCAGAGGGCAGGGGCGTGTGCGAGGTTTCTTTGTCAGAGGCTCCTTAACCATTTTTGTCGTATCTTCGTGAGACCTCTTCAGGCAGAGATTTTTCCCTCGAGGGCTATCGGGGAAGACCCTTTGGCAGAATGGGTCACCTTCGGGAGACTTTTTCCTCTATCGAGGATGGTGGATCTACTTTTCCGAGGTCAGTAGCTTTGCAAATCCAAGGGTGGTGAAATACACCTTTTCCCAAAGTTAGTCATGTTCCTTTCTGAGGGTGGTGTTGAGAATGCCCCAAGGTCAGGGCTAAGCTCTCATCGAGGGTGGTGTCAGGATAGCTGATCAGGAGATCTCGGGGGCAGTCTCGGGAAGCTGAACTTGTATCTTCGGTGTTAAACTTTTGCGAACGTGGTATGGAAATATTTTTTAGAGGTGATAGATGTCCCAGTTAGCAGAGCTGAATTTTGACTGAGGTCACCTTCTTTGGGGTGGGCATCTCTTTGGTTCAAGATGCCTCTTTTGGCCAAAGTAGTGTCTTCGGCATCAAATGGGACTCCTCGCTTTTGACCGAGCTCTTGATGTTTCCGAAGTTATATCTTTGGATGCGGAGAAATATTTCGCCCTCTGAGTTTATTGTTCCTTGTTGCCCACTAATGAATCGTCACGTCTTATGACCAGGTAGTCGCATCACTTCGGGCTACACTTATATAGGCCTGCTAAAGTCAGAAAGCATGCCCTTGTTTCTTGCGTTGGGTGACGCATGTCATTAGGTGATTGGTGAACAATCGCGTTCGTTACATCGCTTACGTCCCTTCGCTTGCAAAAATTCATTATGGTGACGCTTTGCCTACCTCATTCGGTCTATATAAGGCTTTTGCCCTTTAGAGTTTCCACACTTTTTTAATTTTCATTCCTTCTGCTCTCTAATTTCCTCTCATCATTCATCGTTCTTTGGCGGTGGTGCTAACGGCGGAGCGATTTTCGACAAGTCTATGGCATTCTCTGAAGTTTCTGTTTTCATTTTGAATTAGCTGGGGTTTATTTCCGAAATAGTTGTTTTTCATCTCATTTCTTTCCCCTTCGTCTTTCCGAGGTTAGGGTTTTTTTGTTTCTGAACATGTTTTCCTTCCAAGCTGAAGCTCATTCAGTTCTTGAGAGTTGGCTCCCTCTTAACTCTTATTCAAGTTGTGCCACTTTGGAGAAATTAAAGAAGTGGTCGGCTAAATTTTTTCTCCCTTCCTATGCCATCACCAAGTTCCCTAGTGCTCGTATGCATAACTATGCTCCTCGGAAAAACAAGATCAGTGTCTTTAGGGCACAGCTGAAGGCAGGACTTCGGTATCCCTCTCCGAAGATGGTTTGCGACTTTTGCCAATTTCATGGCATAGCTGTCAACCAACTTCCCCCGAACTCCTACTCTTACTTTAATGCCTTTCTTTATATGTGCGGGGTCTTCAAAATAAAGCCCCACTTTATCTTTTTCATGCAATACTACAAACCTAACCCCATTTTGAAAAGCTGGTTCTACTTCCTGCTCCCTCAGGGATCTAGGAGCAAAAAATTCACGTTCACCTTTGGAACAAAAGATAGTTGGTAAGGGTGGCAGAAGAAGTTCTTTTTTCTGAAGGTGGACGAGCAATGGAAAGACATGCTATGTAAGTGGGCTTTGGGTATCTTGGCCATTGATGTAGTTGATCCGAGGAAGCTGTTAACTTTAGAGCTGGAGTCTCAGTTTGAAGAGTTCAATAGCCGTATTCGGGCTATCACGGATTGGGATGTTGAGGTCCCTCAGCGTCCTTTCTACCCTTTCCCTATCAGATGGAATTTCATGACCGAAGAGGTCATTTGGGAGCTTGTGGTAATCAAGGAACATGTCACTGACGAAGGCATGCCAAAGCCCTTGGTTGATAAGAAGAAAGCGTGGTTGGTCATGCTCCTTCGGGGCGAACTTACGTACTCGGCCCTAGTGGAGAGCAAGCTTTTTTCCTACTTTCCTTTTTATAGCATCTTCCTACTCACACTGATGTTCTCTTTTTTGCAGAGATGGGTGATAAGTTTGTAGCCTTCTACAAGAGTCTCTTCCTTGGTCAGGCCGAGAAGGGGGAGCAACATAGGAAGAAGGCTCCGAAGAGAAAGAAGACGTTGGGTGGATCGTCTTCGGCGTCGAAGTTGAAGAAAGTTAAAGAGGACTCCCTTCCACCTTCGCTCGAAGGTCAAGTGGAGGTACTTGACTGAACTCCTGTGCGTGCCAACCCGCCTTCAGGACGAACCATCCACTCAACCACTCTAAGTCCTAATGTTGCTGTTGAGGCATTGGGGACTTCTTTGGGGGAGGTGTTTACCAAAGAGGCTCAGGAGCTGCGAATGAGGAAAGGCAAGGACATCCCTACCGAGGTGTTGGACATCAATGATTCTGACAAATAATGCCCCGAACTTCAACAAGGTTTGTCCCTTAGCCATTCATTTATGGGTTTGGGATTTTTTGGTCTTTTAGACCTTGTAGATGAACGGTTAAAGGATAACGTTATAATTGAACTTCGGCATGATTTTGCATGTGAGTAAGCCTAAGCTCAATGGATGGCCGAACACATTCGGAAGAAGGCCCTTCCGGATTCAAAAATCTGGAAGGACAAAGTCCTGAGGGAGCCCTTTTGGACCTTCATGGAGGACATGGACTTGTTCTTGGAAGATAGTCAAAAGATGACCCCTCAGATGGAGAGGGGCACTATGACTAATGCTACTTTCCAGTCTTTGACGAAGGAATGCACGAATGAGGAGGTCCTCACCCCGAGGATGTCTGAGCATGCTGCCCAGGTAAACCTTAACCCTTTAGTACTTTGGAAAATTCTGAGCTTTTGTTGTTTTTACCCACATTCGGAATCCACCCTTTTGCAGCTTTTGGCATATAGTGGATATTTTCAGGTTTGGGCAGCCAAACAATCTTTTATTCGAGGTCAATCAGAGGAGCACTTGGCCAAGGGCAAGGAACTATTTACGAGCTCAGTCGTTAAGTACGGTGAGCTCAAAAAAATTGTGAAGGAGGACCTGGCCAATCTTCAGGATGAGGTGCTGAAGAGCCAAAATGAGCTTTTGGAGGATTTTTCTTCCAAAGTGTTAGACCTCGGCGTGAGGGTGGTAGCACTGACTTCAGAAAATGAAGCCTTTCAGAGGGAAAAGCAGGAGGCCGTAGTCGATCTCACAAAGGCGTTGGAGCTCAATGCTGAATTCATAGCCGAGATCCATCGGCTGAAGAAGAAAAATAAAAAGAAGAAAAAAAAGAAACTAGAGAATGAGGTCGAGGTACTTAAGAAAGAATTGGAGGACTTGAAGGCGAAGAGGGCTAGGTCTGATGAGGCAACTAAGTCATCGTATCAAGACGGTTTTTGCCTTACTCACCATCAAGTTCTATCCCAGCATCCTGACCTTGACCTCTCCTTCTTGCGGGCGCTTGATATCCCCGAAGGGCCGTCCTCGGCATGGTCGAGGACTAAATTTCTCAACCTCCCCATTCTTTCTCCTTCAGCTGACGATGGTGGCCAAAATGAGGATGATGATGCCAAAGATGATTATGCCGAGGATGCGGAAGACCCCGAAGATGGGCAAGACAAGCAATAGGCTTCTTCTTTCCTTTTTTTTTTTTGTACTTTGTACTTCGTCATTTAAACTTAATGAAACTTTCCCATCTTTTGTCCAAAACTTTGGCCAAGTCCTTGATTGGTTTGACTATGGACATTATCTTCATCTTTCAGCGTTTAACCATCTTCGGCAATGAGTCGTATCCTTCTTTAAGGATTTACAACCTTAGTCCCTTTGAAGGTTTCACGACTATCTTCGGTCAATCTTCTTTGGAAGACTTTCCTTTCAAAAATAGTTAAGTACCTTTAGGACCAACCATGTTCGGTCAACCATCTTCGGTGAAACTTAATTTGCGTAAAAACTAGTTAAGCACCCTTGGGACCAACTATGTTCGGTCGATCACCATCGGAAAAAATTGTACAATATCACTCATGCACCTTCGGAAGCAACCATATTCGATTTGCCTCCTTGAGCACCTTTTGCACAATTTTTCTCTTGATTTTTTTTTAAGTGTAGAATTTTTTCAAAGAGTCTGAATGCCATGTATTTTCAATTCTTCACCTTCGGTATCACTGCGCTTATAGACTCCTGGCCGAACTTCCTCGAGGACCAAATAAGGTCCATCCCAATTTTCCCGAAATACTCCATGAGATGGTCTTCAAGCTTCAAATTTAGCCTTTTGGAGAACGAGGTCCCATTTTTTAATCCCTTTATGCTTGACATGCAAGTTTGTTGCAACGGCTGCTCTCTGCTGAAAAGTTTTTCTTCTGAGCTCGACCATCTCTTTATGCTTATCAATCATATCCAACTTGGTTCTTAAATTGATGTGGTTCCCATGTTTGTCGAACACCTATATTCTTATAGATGGCTGTACAACCTTGACAGGGATAATGGCCTTTATGCCAAAGATGAGTAAGAAGGGTGTCTCACCCGTGGCCTTTCTAGGAGTTGTTCGGTAGCTCTAAAGGATGCTTGGAAGCTCTCCTGGCCATTTTTCCTTTGCTTCCTTCATCCTATTTTTTAGACCATCTTTTATCATTCTATTGGACACTTTAACTTGTCCATTGCTCTACGGATGGGCAGTTGGGGCGAAGTGCAATTTTATCCTGAGGTCGGCTATGAATTCCTGGAAACCTTTATCAGTAAACTGGGAACCATTATTAGCTACTATCACCCTCGATATGCCAAATCTGCATATGATGTTCTTCCAGACAAATCTTTGTATGTCCTTTGCCAATATTGCCGCTAAAGGCTTTACCTCGATCCACTTGGTGAAATAGTCTACTGCAACTACGCAGAACTTCACTACTCCTGGAGCTGTTGGGAAACATCCAATGAGGTCAATACCCCAAGCAGCAAAGGGCAAGGATAGTTTGCTGAAGTTATTACTTCCGAGGGTAGTCTCTGGATGAAAGCGTGTCTCTGGCACTTGTCGCATTTTTGGACAAACTACCTCGTATCCTTCCTTAAGGTAGGCCAAAAATATCCTTGGCGGAGTAGCACTTTGGCAAGGGCATTAGTCTCAATGTGAAAACCGCAGGCCTCCTCATGGACTTCTTTGAGGACTATCTCAACATCCTCTTTGCTGACACACCTTTGTAGTGGACTCGCGTACCCTTATTGGTACAACTCATCTTCGATCAGGAAGTATCTACCTAAGCGCTTTCGCACTTTCGCAGCTTCAAGAGGATCTTTGGGAAGTTCCGAGGTTGTGAGATATTTCTTGATAAGGTATTTCCACCCTGTATCCGAGGTTGCTATGCACATTAATGCTATGCTCGGCTGATAGAGTACTTCGTTGAACTCCTTTGATTTGGCCAAAGTATCTGCCTCTGTATTATCCCACCGAGGTACGTTTTTTATCTGTTCCCTATCGAATTCTTGGATAAGCCTTTTTGTGAGGTCCTGGTACTTTTCCAAGTTCAGGTCTTTTGTTCCGTAGTCCCCCGTTATCTATCGGACCACCAACTAAGAATCACTGTGGGCCTTCAGATTTCTCACACCAACGTTTTTTGCCAACCGTAAGCCTGCTATGAGGGCTTCATATTCAGTGACGTTATTAGTGGTGCTGAAACCAAACTTGATGGACTTTGATGCTTTTATACCTTCGGGTCCTCACAAAATTACTCCGGCTCCTTGATGTTCAAAACCGGGGGCACCATCAACGAAGAGTGTCCACTTAGGTTCGTCACTAGCGAGGTCCTTCGGGGTATCTTCGGTTTTTGGTACTTCGGCAATGAAATCCACCAATGCTTGGGCATTTATTTCCCTTCTCGGTTCATAGGTGATGTCATATTCACCAAGCTCGATGCACCACTATTTTCCCCCGTTTTCCCTTACAAGTATCGAACTTACGACCTTTTCGGTAATGACCAGGTAGAGGATGAAAGGTTCTCCTTCCAGCGGCTACCGAAGTGTCAGCAGGTGAGTCAAGTAGTTCTTGAGTTCGTCCCAAGCATTTTGGCAATCTTCGTTCCAAGGGTGTTCGTCGGAACCGAAGTTACCTTCATTCTTTGCTACTTTGGTGAGCACCTTGAAGAATGGTCGGTACCGGTCCTCGTATCTGGAGATGAATCTGCTAAGGGCCATATTCTCCTAGTAAGTCTTTGCACATCCTTGGTCATCATGGGAGTTCGGAATCCTAGCAGGGCCTTAACCTTTTTGGGGTTGGCATCGATACCTCTTTCGGTACCATAAACCCGAGGAATTTGCTAGTCGCTACCCCAAAAACAAATTTTTCGGGGTTGAGATGGATCCTGAATTCCCGAAGTTGGTTGAATGTTTCCTTCAATTCTACGATATGACTGCCAAGCTGCTTGCTTTTGACTATCATATCGTCGACATGTACTTCAATATTTCTCCCAATTTAGGAGTTGAATACCTTGTTCATCAGCCTTTGGTATGTTGCTCCTGCGTTTTTAAGGCCAAAGGGCATTCTGACGTAACAGTAGGTTCCAACTTCGGTAATGAAGGTAATTTTTTCCTCTTCTTCGGGATTCATTCGAATTTGGTGATATCCGCTAAAGGTGTCGAGGAAGCTAAGCAGACCGTATTCAGTAGTGGAGTCTACCAATTGGTCTATTGGTGGCAAAGGATACGAGTCCTTTGGACAGGCATCGTTTATGTTTCGAAAGTTAATGCACATCCGAAGCTAATCACTTCCTTCCTTGGTGGCAACAACAATGTGGCTGAGCCACTCAGGGTACTTGACCTCCCTTATTATGCCTGCCTCCGTTAATCGTTGGACTTTGGTTTTAACAAAGTTGTTCTTATGTGTCGAGAGGCTATGTTTTTTCTGCCAAATAGGCTTCACCTCCAGACACACTTTAAGATAATGTTGGATTATACCAGGGTCCACCCCAGGGATATCATTCCAAGGGTAGGCAAACAGATCTTTGTGTTAGTGTTGTGCCCAAAAGCCAATCATGAGATGATTGTATTTTTGCACAATTGAGTCATGATATTTTATTAAGGCATTAATCCAGCAATTATGTTTGTTGTTTTGTTCCTGCGTAACTTAACAAACATAATTGTAACCCTAGAATAATGATATTCTTAAAAGTCCCTGGTCTAGTATTATTGTGGAGCGGGTTGCAATAATACATAACGACTAGCATATGTGGAGACTAATATGAGATATGTAGTCTACATATGGGTACAAGTTGGAGAACTTGTGTACTGGACCGACCCACCATGAGAACACTACATGGATCGTTATATGAGTGTCATAAGTGATTCCCATAGTGATCAGGGTATATGTAGTCCTTCGACCTAAGATCATCAAGGTTCCCTACATGTGAGTCACATACTTTGATACTTTCCTTTGTTGCTCGTAACTGAGTGAACTTGAAGGAGGTCATTGGGTATGTCACATATCATGCGGAGGGATTTGTATGATCAAGATGGGATTTGTCCCTCCTATGTAACGGGAGCGATATCTTCGGGCCCCTTGATAGAGTGAGACTTAGAAAATGCATGGCCATGCTCGGATGAGTTGATATGCTATATCAATGTCATCAGTTTAAGTTAGTCTACTCGGTAATCAAGAAACCAAAGATTGGGCTATACGAGAGTGACACATTCCATGTCTCGTGCTTAGTCTTGATATCTTGGACAAAGGGACAATGGCATATATCGGTGATGATCATAAAGGTATAGTCGAATCATCGACAATCTTGTCACTTGGGTAGCAATGATGTGTTGCTAGACACCGCTCATTGCTTATGATCATAAATGTGATTTATGATCATTGCCAACGTGATAAGAGCCTATTGGGTCGCACACATAGAGCAATTTGGATCATTAGAGTGCATGGGCTAATTATTTGGGTTATGGTTTCACTTTAATTTCGTATTAATAATGGGCCCAAGAGTTGAGCCATTATTAAGCCCGAAATTAAATCCTAATTGGATTAGGGCTTTGAAACCCATTAGGCCTGGAAGTTGAGTCTCACTATAAATACAACTTTTAAGTGAGAAATTCGCAGGTCTCCTTGCCCTAGCCTCCAAAAAGGACAGTCGCACTCTTCTCTTGCAATTCCTTGGAGGACGCAAGCTAGCACTGCGAGCGCAAGAGAAACGCATCTATTGGGACGTGGTGGAAGCGTGGTGATCCCGAGAGGCTCGTGTGGATACCATAGAGAGCCTGAACACGTCAACTGTTCAGGTTTTGTGATTCGACTCTACAGTTGAGTGAGAGATCTCAATCGAAAATTAGGTATGAAAATTTTTGAACACCCGGTTTACCCCGTTTCACTTGGATCCTGGAGGGTTTCGGTTAAATTCCGCTGCGCTGTTTGGCTCCCGAAACCCAACACTTTGTTCTTTAATAGAAGGGATACAAGCTTTTCCTTGTCACCTTCGGCCAGTTTTTTCCCCACTCAGGTACTTCAGCCCAGGACAAGCTCTACATCCTCTATTTCTATTTTTTTAGAGTCACTTTTTCCTCCTCTTATTGCCTTTTCACTGACCATGATCTTTTCTCCCGAAGTCTGTGCGTGAACTTTCATTGGGCTCTGCTTGCTTTCACGAAGACTTTCCTTACTTTTGCTTGATCAATGAATATTTTTGTGTCCCATTTCTTTGTGCCAAATGTGACCGTTAGGTACTTCACATCTGGGAGAATGTGAATATTTCCTTGTGTCTACCTTCCGAGGATGGCGTTGTATGAAGAAGGGACATCTATGACGATGAACCTTGTCATTGTGCAGCCAAAGAGCTCTTCCTTATTTTGAATTGAGGTTCCTCTTAGCATCAAAGGCAAATTGATCCACCCGAGCACAGGGAGTTCGGAGGGACCTACGCCGAAGGTAGGGGAGGTAATGGGTTTAAGATCACCCTTGGAGATGCCCAAGTTCAGCAACAAGTGGGAGAACAGAACGTCGGCATTAGAGCGATCATCGATAAGCACTCTTTTGACGTCCCAGCTCCCTATCCTTGCCATGATTAGGAGGGGGTTGTCATGAGGGAACTTCACGGTAGACCCATCTTTCCGAACAAGCTTGTTCACTGGGTTTCCGAATTCCATCATCGAGATTTCCCGGACTTTCCTTTTCCTCTCTGCCGAGGGTATTCCCGTGGTAATCATATGGATTACTCCTGCCGGAGGTGGTGGGTGTTTTCTGGGACTTCAGTTTTGACGTCGGTTGGAATCATAGTCTTCATCCTTTCCCCTTCTATCTTCCTTTTTCTTTTCCCAGGCTTTGGGAGAAGGCATCCACAGGTAACGGTGAAGTTGCCCTTACTTGATCAGGGATTCAATGTACTTTTTCAGCTGAAAGCAATCTTCGGTATCATGCCCGTGGTCCTAGTGGAATTGGCAGAACTTCTTCATATTCTTCTTATTGCCCAAGGTCATTGCCTTCGGATGTTGGATTGATGTTCCTTGCCTTTCCTTGGCCATCAGTATGTTCATCCTTGTGGTGTTCAAGGGAGTGAACGACACCATCCTCTTCCCCATTTGTTTCCTTGGTCTGCCCTCGCCCTCGCTGGTGCACCGAGGTTGGTGACTCAGACCCTTAGGGTGGTTATGATAAGACTTCAGCCTTCCCATCCTCAGCTCTTCGGCCGTCATGTGCTGTTTCACCCTTCAGTAGAATTCTCCGAGGGTGTTAGGGGGATCTTTGGAGAACTCGTAAAAGAGTTTGATGCCCCCTGGCATCATTGTTGTGTGACATGGTGAGCCTTGACCAGAGACTGCTGGTGGGAGAATGCCTGGGTGAGGAAGCTCCTGCGGGAGGAGGACTGCAAAGACTCAGAAAAACAGGGGATAGGAGGTCCCCAGAGTGTTTTTCTGGGGAGGGACCTCCAACGCCCAAATCAGCATTTGGAAATGGAGAGTAAATAAAAGTGGAGGAATTTCCCCTTGAAGTCCCCAAAATCCGCTTACCTGGGGCGTTTCCTGAATATTTGTAGGGAGGCGAACAGTAGAGATTCGTTTGACACGGGCCACCCAGATCATGACACGTGTTCGGTCCGATATAACCCGTACCTTTGGAGAGAGGGGGAGCTTCTTAGCCGACCATAGGCCGTCCGGCCGAAAGCCTAAGCAGCACAGGGGCGGCGTGTCAGAGTGTCTTGGGGCGGCGTGTCAGGGCCGTATGAGTACGGTGTGTCAGAGACTCCTTAGCTGTTTGGTCGTATGCCCACGTGGCCTTTTCGGGTGACTGAACTCCCTCGGGGTGCAGAGCTTATCCGGGGAGGTGAGCTTCTTTGGAGGGAGGTCCCCTATTTTATACAAGACACCTTCGATTGGGCCTTCCCGAGGTTAGGCTCGGGCTCCTGAGAATTGTACTTTGTGAACGTGTCCCGAAGGCGGCCCAAAGAGTATCCGAAGGTGGTCTTGGGCACGTGATGTCAGCGCGACGTAACCCTCAGGAGGAGTGGTGACCCCTCTTGACTGAAGTTGGCCCCACGGGTTCCCTGAGGGTAATGCCTATCCGGCTTGTCCAAGGATGCTTGAGGCTCTCTCTTTGTCGAGGTTTGGTCACTTGTTTCGACCGGAGGTGATGCATTGGTCAAGGATGGCGTGCACACGTGAGGTACTTCAGGGGCGATTGCGCTTCGCCTATCACATGCCCCCCTTAGAAAACCGAGGATGTCTCTTAGGTTTGGGGGAGTCTCGGGAACTTCCCAGAGTTCGGGTGATGTTCCTGGCTCTTTTGTCGAGGTCATTGTCAGAGGTGCGTGGTTCCACTGACCTTTCTATCAGTGAATTGTTTCATCTTCCCATATAGACCGACGTGTTGCTTTGGGTAGTGTTATATAGGTCTGCCAGTTGTCAGGGGCGTGCCCTCGTTTCTCGCATTGGCTTACACATGGCTGCTGATGGATGGTGAATAGTTACGTCGGTTACGTTAATTGCGTCTCTTCACCTTCGAGGAGTAATAATGACGATGTTTTGCCTATCCCCTTCGGCCTATATAAGCACCTCTCGCCTCAGAGCTTCACACTCTTCTCTTTTGCTTTCGTTTGCCCTAAAGCTCACTCCAATCTTTTTTCTCCTTTCGTCGGCGGTTCTAGCGGTGGAGCAATTTCCGGCAACCCCTTACGACGGCGTCCAAGAATCTAGATTTCGGAAAAACTTTTGGTGGGTCTTTCCTTCCATAGTTCTTCCTTTCTTCCGAGGTTGTTTTTTTCGAAGTTTTGTTTTTCCGAAGTGCTTTGATTCTCTTCCTTCATTCTTCCGAGGCTGCCTTTCTTCTTTTTTGAGAGATGTCGAATCCAACTCCGCTGATGTCCATTCGTCCTACCCCCGTAAGCTTTCTCCCCCTTGAGTCTCATCCCTGCTGCATTACTTCGGAGAAAATGACTAAGTGGGTAGCAAAATTCTATCTCCCTACTTATGCCATCCCGAGGTTACCTATCCCGGGCACGTACGATTACATGGCCCATTCTAATGAGGTCACTGTTTACCAGGCCCAGCTGAAAGCTCGTCTTCGGTACCCTCCTCCTCGGATGGTATGCGAGTTCTGCAGGTGTCATGGGATTGCCGTGAACCAGCTCCCTCCTAATTCTTATTCTTACTTCAACTTATTTCCTTACATGTGTGGGGTTTTTAAGATAAAGCCCAACTTTCTTTTCTTTATGCAATACTACAAGCTCCACCCGGTCCCGAATGGTGGTTTCTATTTCTTGCTTCCTCGAGGGTCCGGGAGCAAAAAATTCATGTTCACCTTCAACAATAGGGATAGATGGCGGGGGTGGCAAAAGAAGTTCTTCTTCCTGTCAGTCCTCGAACGGTGGAGCTACGTACCGACCAGATGGGCCTCAGGGACACTGAAGATCGACGTTGTTGACCTTCAGAAGCTTCTGACCTCGGGGTTGGCTGCTGAGTTTGACGAGTTCGACCGGCGCATTTGGGCAGTTGTGGAGTAGGACCCCAAGGCCCCTTTGGGCTCCTTGTACCCTTTTCCCATTAAGTGGGACCTCATGTTTGAAGAGGTCCTTCGGGAACTAGGGGTAATTCATGATCACAAGTTCTACACGAACATGCCCGTGCCTGTTCTCCTGGGGAAGAAGGCATGGTTGGTGATGCTTCTTTGGGCTGAGATCTCGTACGAGGCTTTTGCCGAGAGTAAGTTATTTTCCAGGATTTTCTACCTGTATTCCTTTTGGACTTACACTGATGTTTTTTCCTTTTGCAGAGATGGGCGATCAATCTGCTGACTTTTACAAGTCCCTTTTTCTTGGTTCAATCCTTATCAGATCTTCCGAGGTGACTTCAGCATCCTCGATTCCTAGAATTTCGACGATAAAATCTGCCAATGCTTGGGCCTTTATTGCTCTTCTTGGCTCATAAGTGATGTCATATTCTTCGAGCTCGATACACCATTTTGACAGCCTTCCCGAATGCTCTACGTTTTTTATTATGTCGCGTAGAGGTAGGTTGCTCTGGAGAATGATATAGGGCCGTAGCCTTCTACCTGCTAGCATTAAGGCATAGATGGCTTTTTGGAGCAATGGGTATCTGACCTCAGCACCATGCAGGGATTTGCTCACATAATATACTGGCCACTGCCTCCCTCCCTCTTCTTTCACTAAGACTGAACTCATAGCTTTTTCAGTGACAGCGAGGTAGAGGATGAGAGGTCCTCCTTCCCGCAGTTGTCGAAGTGTTGGCAGACGGGTTAGGTAACTTTTAAGCTCGTCCCAAGCTTTCTGGCATTCTAGGTTCCAAGGGTACTCCTTGGTTCCGGAGTTGCCTCTGCTTGTGGGTGCTTTAGTAAGCACCTTGAAGAACGGTCAACATCAGTTGCCGTAGCTAGAAATGAACCTACTAAGGGAAGTGATTTTTCCGGTAAGCCTTTGTATATCTTTAATGGTTGTAGGCATTCGGAAACCTAGCAGGGCTTTAACTTTTTCAGGGTTGGCATCTATTCCCCTTTTCGACACCATAAACCCAAGGAACTTGCCTGCACTCACTCCAAACACGCACTTCTCAGGATTAAGGCGAATGCCAAACTCCTAAAGTCGTTGAAAGGTTTCGCTTAAGTAGTCGATATGATTACTAGGCATTCTCCTCTTAACTATCATATCATCGACATATGCCTCCATGTTTCTCCTAATCTGAGAATCGAACACTCTATTCATCAACCTCTAATAGGTATCCCCTGCGTTTTTAAGCCCGTAGGGCATTCTGACGTAGCAGTAGGTACCAACTTCGGTGATGAAAGCGGTTTTCTCTTCATCTTCAGGGTTCATCCGAATTTGATGATACCCACTGAAGGCATCGAGGAAACTGAGAAGACCGTAATCGGCGGTTGAATCCACCAGTTGGTCTATGGCTGGCAAAAGGTAGGAGTCCTTTGGACAAGCATCATTCAGGTTTTGAAAATCGATGCACATTCGGAGCTTTTCACTCCCTTCCTTTGTGGCGATGACCACGTTACTAAGCCATTCGGGGTATTTAACTTCTCTTATTACCCCTGCCTCAATCAGGCGCCTAACCTCGGCTTTAATAAAGGAATTCTTATGAGATGATAGGTTCCATTTTTTCTGCCGAACCGGCCTAGCGTCCAAGCGAACTTTCAGACTATAGTGGATTATACTAGGGTCAACCCCAGGCATGTCTTTTGGAGAGTAGGCGAATAGATCTTTGTTCATTAACAAGAAAGATACAAGCCTATCTTTGTCACTTTTGGCCAATTTTTTCCCTACTCGGGTATTCTGGCTGGGGGCCAACTCTACGTCTTCCGTCTCTACTTTCTCCAGTTCTTCTGTTTCTTCCCTCGTGGTTGCTTCACCTGTTGTGACTGCTTTTTATGTAGCCAAAGTCTGTATTTGGACCTTGGCCAGGCTTTGTCTAGCCCTGGTGAAGACCTTCCTGACTTCGGCTTGGTCAATGAAGATCTCTGCATCTCCTTCTTTGGTTGCGAAGGTGACCGTTAAGTATTTCACATCCGGGCGGATGTGGAAATTGCCTTGAGTTTGCCTCCCGAGGATGGCATTGTATGAGGAGGGAACATCAATGATGATGAATCTTGTTATAATAGAGGCAAATAATTCTTCCTGATTCTGAGGCGAGGTCCCCTTCAACATTAGAGGTAGATCGATGCATCCAAGAACTGGGAGCTCGGACGGCCCAACCCCAAAGGTGGGGGAATTGACTGTGTTGAGGTCGCCTCTTGAGATGCCTAATTTAGGCAATAGATGCGAGAAGATGACGTCGGTGTTGGAGCCGTCATCCAGGAGTACTCTTTTGACGTCCCAACTCCCTATCCTTGCAGTGACGAGGAGTGGGTCATCATGGGGGAATTTTATAGTGGACCCATCTTTGCGAACAAGCCTGTTCGGTGAGTTCCCATACTCCATTACGGAGATTTCCCTTATCTTCCTTTTCCTTTCGGCCGAGGGTATCCCTGTAGTGATGGTTTGAATGACCCCTGCCGATGGCGGTGGGTTCTTTTGAGGACTTCGGTCACGACGTCTGTCGGAATCATAGTCCTCCTCGTCGCCCCTTCCTTGTTCCTCCTTTCTTCCCTTCGGAGAAGGCATCCACAGGTATCGGCGAAGTTGGCCTTGTTTTATCAGGGACTCGATGTACTTCCTTAACTGGAAGCAATCTTCAGTGTCGTGGCCATGATCTAGGTGGAATTGGCAGAACTTCTTCATGTTTTTCTTATTTTCCGAGGTCATAGCCTTTGGCCTTGGGACTGTAGTCCCTTGCCTTTCCAAGGCCATAAGAATGCTGGCTCTTGTGGCGTTTAGGGGAGTGAACGTCATTGGCCTTTTACCCTTTTGCTTTCGGGGCCTTCCTCCAACCTCATTTTGGTGTCGAGGCTGGTGACTTGGTCCGTTGGACCGAGGGTGTTCCACATTTGGTCCCTCCATTCTGAGTTCTTCGGCTGTCATGTGCTGTTCGGCCCTTCGGTAGAACTCCCCCAAGGTGTTTGGAGGGTTCTTGGAGAACTTATAGAAGAGCTGGTGATGGCCAGGGGCCTCATCGTTCAGAGTCATGATGACTGGAGGAGAGACTTCTGGGAGGAAGAACGCCTGGTGGATTGGATCGCCCAAAGGAGAGTGCCTGAAAGCTCAGAAACAAAGGGTTAGGAGGCCCCCGGAGTGTTTTTCCGTGGGGGGGAGCCTCCGACGCCCAAGTCAGTGGTGGCTGAGAGAAAGGCAGAGAAAATAGTACAAAGGGCTGAGGAGTCTCGCCTGGTAATTTTCTCAGAGTGTGGGAGCCGTATTTTTGCCAACCAACCTCCCGCCAAGTATTAATTCCTGGTATTTATAGGAGCGCCTAGCCCGTTCAGATCGCGACACGTGTTCGGTCTGATGTTCCTGAATTTCTGAGCGTAGGAGACAGATAGCTGGTAGCAGGTTGCCTTGAGCCGTGTGCTGAGATGGGCCATGATGTGATTCTGATGGCGTCAGCGTGGCAGAGCGCCTTTTGAGGTGGATTGTGGCGTCTATGAATGGATGTGTCAGAGGCTTCCTTAAATGCTTCCATAAATGCTCCTGCCGTACTCCCGAGGTCCCTGGGTGAGGTCGTCCTTTGGTACGGACAGAGCCTCTTCGGGAAACAAGCCCTCAGTTCGGGGGTTCCCAGTTTCAGGGAGTTCCGCCTTCGGGGATATCATGTTCGGCTCGCTATGTCAGGTGCCGTTTTTCCGAAGGCGATCTGTTCACAACCTTGGGGGGGCAAGTAGTGTCCTCAGGTTTTCCTGGCGTGCCGGGCTCGGAGCTCTTCGGCTATCTCCCGAGGTGCATGATCACACCTTTTCTCGGGTAGCGCCAGCTTCTTCTGGCCATTCTTGTGGCAGGGAGTTCGGCCAGATAGAGGCGATAGCGTTTGGCTATCACATGCCCCCCTTTGGAAAGCCGAAGTGAAGACTTCAGTTTTGCATCTCTTTCCGAGGTTGTTTATGGGAGTCTCTTTGGAAGCTCAACCTGTTCCGAGGATGCGCCTTTTGCCCGAAGATCATGGGCTCTTCGGCCTTGGCCTGTTCTTTGGTGTCTTCGAGGCGGAGCCTGTGCCGAAGATACACCTCTTGCCCGAAGGTCATGGGCTGTTCGGCCATAGCCTGTCTCTTGGCGTCCTCGAGTTGGCCTGCTCTTTGTTTCTGCAGGTCTGTTTGGCCAAGCGTGTCAGTCTGAGCGGCGCGTCCCAGTTTTCCAGGGATGTCAGAAGACGTGTCCCAGTTTTCAAGGGACGTTTGGAGGATGTGTCCCCCATTTTTGCGCAGCGGTTGACACATGGCGCTTTGCCATTGGAGGAGAGTCACGTCGGTTACAGAGGGCGCGCCTTTTCAGGTGCAGAGAGCAGTTACGGCGACGGTTCGCCTCCAAAGGGTACTTATGACGATGTTTCGGTTACCCACCTCTGGCTTTATAAATAGCCCATTCCATCATAAGTTCCCTTTGCTTTTTCTTCTGCTCTTTTCTCTGCTTTGCCCCTGTTCTTGCACTTTCTTGCTTTCTGTGGCGGAGCTACCTTAATCAGAGCTTTTTTCCAGCCAACTTTCACGACGGCGTCCTCAGATTTTGGCAAATCTTTCGGTGGGTTTTTGTTTTCCAGAGCGTTTTGATCCCTCTGTTCTTTTGAGTTTTTCTCTGGAAACTGTTTTCTTCCGTTTTCAAACTCGTTTTCATGTCGAAAATGCCCATTCCTGAGAGCTGGCAGCCTCTTTTAGCCCATCCTTGTTGCACCACCCCTGCAAAGTTAGAGAGGTGGAAGAAAAAATTCTTTCTTCCCTCTTACGCCATTACTAGGCTGCCTCGTTCTAGCCATTATGCTTTTTCAAACCATAGTAAGGAGGTTACCGTTTTTCGAGCCCAGCTGAAGGCCGGTCTTCGGTATCCTCCCCCGAAGATGGTGTGCGAGTTCTGCAAATTTCATGGCATTGCTGTGAACCAGCTTCCCCCGAACTCGTTCTGCTATTTTAACGCCTACCTCTGCATGTGTGGCGTCTTCGGGATAGAACCCCATTTCATAATCTTTATGCAGTACTACAAGCTCTCTGTGGTCCCGAAGGGTGGCTTCTATTTCATGCTACCTCGGGGATCCGGGAGCAAGAAATTCATGTTCACCTTCGCCACTAAGGATAGCTGGCGGGGGTGGCAACAGAAGTTCTTCTTCCTGAAGATGGACGAGGCCTGGTCGTACGTTCCGACCAAATGGGCTCAGGGAACACTGGATGTGGACGTTGTTGATCCGAGGATGCTGCTGACCCCAGAGTTGGCTCCCGTGTTCGCGGATTTCGACGCCCGCATTCGGGCTGTCTCTGACTGGGATCCCGAGGTCGCTCCGCGCGCCCTTTACCCTTTTCCAATCAACTGGAAGTTGATGACCGAAGAGGTCCTTCGGGAACTAAAGGTGGTAAAGGAGCACGAGACTGACCTCGAGATGCCAGCTCCTGCCATCGCCGGGAAGGATTCCTGGTTGGTCAAGCTTCTTAAGGAGGAAATTTCTTTCGAAGCGCTTGCCGAAAGTGAGTTGTCTTCTACTCCTTTGCTGTTTTTTCCTCGGACTTACGCTGATATTTCTCTCCTTTTTCAGAGATGGGCGACGGTACTGCCGCCTATTACAAGTCCCTTTTCACCGGCCAAGTGGAGAAGGGCGATCAGACGAAGAAGGCGGCTTCCCGAAGGCGGAAGTCTACTGGCGCGGGGCCTTCGAGGAAACGGGCAAAGAGAACTGCCCAGGTTCCTCTAGAAGAAATTCCCGAGGAGACTGCCGAGGAGCCTGGGACAGCCGAGATTCCGGCGTCTGAGACTGCTGCTTCCGAGGTCCCTTCAACCGACGTCCCTCCCCAAAGTCCTACTGCGCCGCAGGCTCTCCTTGATGTAGTGGTAGAAGTACCTTCTGCCGAGGAGCGGCGCAGGCGGAAGGGCAAGGGCATTTCGACCGAGGAGGCCGAGGACTCCGAGGACGTCGCTGTCGAGGTTCCACCAGGTTTGTTTCCAGACAAAGTGTACTTCCTTTGTTTTTTCTGGATTGCCTTCTTTGTCTTTAATCTCCTTCTCATTCTTGCCACGCAGGGGAGTTGACTACCCCTGACTGGGCGGCCGAACATGCTCGGAAGCGAGCTCTTCGGGACGCCAAAATCCCGCAAGGGAAGATACCAAAGGAGCCTTTCTGGACGTTCACGGAGGACATGAATTTGTACTCCGAGGACTGTCCTCAAATGGCGAAGGAAATTTCGAAGGGGGTGCTTACTGAGGCCTCCTTCAAGGCTATAGCGGCGGCCCATCCGGGGGATAACACTCTCGCCGCAAAGATCACCGAGCATGCTGCTCAGGTATATCCTTCACAGCTCTTTCCCTTCAATTTTTTCCTAAGTGTTTGGCTCTTACTGACCTTGCGTTTTATCTTTTTGCAGCTGCTGGGGTACGCCGGCTTTCTCCGAGTTCGGGTGGCCAGGGAGGTTGCCTTCCGAACTTCGGCCACTCAGACCATGAATGAGGCGAGGATCGCACTCGCGGAGTCGGCCGCCAAAAACCAGCAGCTGAAAGAGGCTGCTGAGAAAGAAGTGACTGCCCTTCGGGAGGAGTTCCGGAAGGAAAAAGAAGAACTTCAAAAGGATTCCTCCCAGAAGATCGCTGACCTCGGTGATCAAATAAAGGGGATGCTCGCCGCCAACGAAGATCTTCTCAAGCACAAGGCTGGTTCTGACAGCCTTATAGTGTCGTTGACGAGTGAGAATAACACTCTCCGGGCTGAGGTCGAGTCTTTGAAGAAGGGGTCCAAGGGGACGTTGGAGATAAAGGCGCTGAAGGAGGAGATTGCTGAACTGAAGGACGACCTTGACGACCTCGAGCTTGATAAGAACGAGTCTGATCAAATGGCCAAAGTTGCCTTTCAGGACGGCTTCTGCCTTGCTCGTCACCAGGTCCTCCAGAGGTTCCCAGATCTGGACCTCTCTTTTCTAGAGGCTCTAAACATTCCTGGGGGACCTCGGTGGGAATGGTCCAAGGTCGAACATTTGAACCTTCCTCCTTCAATTCCAGCGCGAAAGGTGGTGGAAAAGGGCGGGCAAGCGAGTGACTCTCGGGACGCCGCGAACCCTTAGGCTACTTTAGGGCCCCTTTTCCTTCCTTTCTATTTTGTATTCCTTCTTCGGGCACTTCTTTCCTGTAAAGCAGCTTTGCTCTTAATGAAGATTTTTTAGGCTAAGTCTTTTCTTGCAAGTTTCTTTTTTTTTAACTGCCCCGAACGCATTTGCTCAAGAGACTTCGGAAAACCTGCAATGAAAGAAACTCTTTTACCTTCCCTTGGCCGAGCCTGTTCGCTCCAGAGGCTTTTTGGAAAGTCTGAAAAATTTGACTAAGTCTTTTTGCAGGCTTTTGCATTTCCATTTTGTCCCGAACACGTTCGCTCGAGGGACTTCGGAAATTCCTTAGTCAAAAAATTTTCCTTCTTTTCCTTTTGTCCCGAGCATGTTTGCTCAAGAGACTTAGGAAATCTTTCGAGAGTTGTTTTCCGTTTTTCCCGAGCGTGATGGCTCAAGGGACTTCGGAAAACTGTCTCTGCGCTTATTTCGGCGTGTACTTCTGCGACGTTCTTGTTTCCCATCTTTCTCGAGCATGACGGCTCAAGGGACTTCGAAAAACTGCCTCTGCGAGATTTCTCCATCTTTTCCCAAGCGTGATGGCTCAAGGGACTCTAGAAGGTCAATTTGTGCTTTATTACGGCGAGCATCTTCGCGGAATTCTGTATTGCACAATTTTGGATACTTAAGAACTTTCCTTAAGAGCATTCTGTTCCTACAATTCCTCCGCTTCATCTTAGGCGTAGAATTTTTTCAAGGCGTCTGAGTGCCAAGTATTTTTCAATTCTACGCCTTCGGCGTCGCCAAGTTTGTACACGCCTTTTCGTACTTCGGCGAGAACCAGATAAGGTCCTTCCCAGTTTGCGCGAAGTACTCCGTGGGACGGCCTTCGGGGTGCAAAGTCAGCCTTTCGGAGAACGAGGTCTCCCTTCTTGATTTCTTTTGGCCTGGCCCGTAAGTTTACAGCCGCGGCCACTCTTTGCTGAAAAGCTTTTCTTCTCAGCTCGGCTATTTCTCTGTGTTCGCCGATGAGGTCGAGCTTGGTTTTGAGGCCGAGGTCGTTTCCACCTTCATCAAATATTTGCACCCGTATTGATGGTCTGACTATCTCAACTGGGATAATGGCCTCTGTCCTGAAGACTAGTGAAAAGGGAGTTTCCCCTGTGGCCCTTCGGGGCGTCGTTCGGTAGCTCCACAATACGCTTTGGAGTTCTCCTGGCCATTTCCCTTTTGCTTCTCCCAGTCTCTTTTTCAGGCCATCTTTTATGGTCCTGTTCGATACTTCCACCTGCCCGTTGCTTTGGGGGTGAGCTACTGGGGCGAAGTGCATTTTTATTCCGAGGTCATTGATAAATTCCTGGAATCCTTTGTCTATGAATTGGGATCCATTATTAGCTACTGGTACCCTCGGTATGCCAAATCTGCATACTATGTTCTTCCATACGAACTTCTGCACTTCTTTTGCCGAGATAGTTGCCAGCGGTTCTGCCTCGACTCATTTAGAGAAATAGTCCACTGCTACAACGCAGAATTTCACGCCTCCGGGTGCTGTGGGGAGTGGCCCAATAAGGTCTATACCCCAGACTGCGAACGGCCAAGGATAGTCAGCCGAACTTACCGTTTCCGAGGGTGCCCTCTGGATGTTCGCGTGTCTCTGGCAGCTACCACATTTCCGGACGAACTGTCTTGCGTCCTTTCTCAGGGTAGGCCAGAAGTATCCTTGGCGAAGTATCACCGCTGCAAGGGCATCAGTTCCGATATGTGAGCCACACATGCCTTCGTGGACCTCTTCAAGGATCATTTCAGTATCCTCTTCAGCCACGCATCTCAGCAGCGGGTTTGCATATCCCTGCCGGTATAACTCTTCACTAATCAGGAAGAATCGGCCGGAACGTCTTCGCAGTCTCGCAGCGTCGCCGGGGTCTTTGGGGAGCATATTTTCTGCGAGGTATCTCTTTATGGGATCTTTCCATCCTTTTCCCGAGGTCGCTATGCTCAGCACTGAGATGCTCGGATGGTCTAGCACCTCGGTGTATGTTTTCGACTTCGCCAAGCAATCTGCCTCAGTGTTATTCCGCCGAGGTACATTTTTGATCCGTACGGTGTCAAACTCTTGGATGAGCTTTGCTACCAGCTCGTGGTATTTTGCCAAGATTGGGTCCTTCGCCCCATAATCTCCTGCCGTCTGCCGAACTACCAGCTGGGAATCGCTGTGAGCCTTTAAGTTTCTCACGCCAATCTTTCTGGCCAAGCGTAATCCCGCTATGAGGGCTTCATACTCAGCTACATTGTTGGTGACGTTGAAGCTGAACTTGATAGCCTTCATTACCTCCAGGCCTTGGCCCCTGATAATTACTCCAGCTCCCTGGTGTTCGGACCCCGAGGCTCCGTCTATGTGCAAGGTCCATTCTGGCTCACCCTCTTTTGGGTCTGAATGGCTCTCCTCAGTGGTGGGTATTTCGGCGATAAAATCTGCCAGTGCTTGAGCTTTTATGGCCTTCCGAGGCTCATACGTGATTTTGTGTTCGCCCAGCTCTATGCACCACTTGGAGAGCCTTCCCGAATGATCAACTCTCTTCATGACATCCCGTAGCGGCAGACTACTTCGGACGATGATGGGGTGAGCCTGAAAGTATGGTCGCAGCCTTCTCCCTGCAAGCACCAAGGCGTATATAGCTTTTTGAAGCAAAGGGTACCTGATTTTGGCGCCATGCAGGGACTTGCTGACATAGTAGACCGGCCATTGCTTTGGCCCTTCTTCTTTCATGAGGACCGAGCTCACAGCTTTTTCTGTGACGGTGAGGTACAGTACGGGGGCTCTCCCTCCCGAGGTTGTCGCAGAGTCAGCAAGCTGGCCAAGTAGACTTTGAGTTCTTCCCAGGCTTTTTCGCAATCTTCATCCCAAGGATGATGATTTCTTCCGAGGTTGCCTTCCATTTTTGCTGCCTTTGTGAGGACTTTGAAGAAAGTTCGACACCTATCTCCGTACCTGGAAATAAACCTGCTCAGAGAGGTTATTCTTCCGGTCAGTCTCTTCACGTCTTTGACTGTGGCAGGAGTTCGGAACTCAAGCAGAGCCTTAATCTTCTCGGGGCTAGCATCGATGCCTCTTTTGGATACCATGTACCCAAGGAATTTTCCCGAGGTCACCCCGAAGATGCACTTCTTAGGATTAAGGCGGATCCCGAAGGCTCTAAGCTTTTGGAAGGTTTCCTCTAAATCTG